>QYTT01078470.1:0-24251 GCA_006980735.1 Dasypogon diadema | reverse complement strand
CACATGTCTTTGCATATCCTAGGGCGCCCAAGTTGGGTCCGATTTGTTGTCTACTGCATGGTTGAATTTGGCCCGCTCTGTTGAAAATTAAATCGTAGGTTAAGGGGTTAACAGGCAATCTCCTCTTTTCAAGATTCTCTTCTGTCTAAAAGTTATGCTGTATGAATCATAGCGTTGTGCGTCCGAAACGTCCATTACCAATGTACTTTCGTTTGTTAAGATAAACGTTATGATTAACGGATTTAGAAACTGCCCAGAAATCTAATCGATAGCAAATTATGGATTTAAGGTATCCTTTTTGAAGAACACTTAAATAAAACATGGGTCGAAAAAATCCAGATCGTAAGCTTGAAATAAATACTACTAAGCTAAAGACATATAGCGTTAGCACTAGTAACATATTTTCCACGTATTGTTGCGCTGAAAATCTTTTTTTTTCTTCTTTAATAAAGAAAGAAGAAAGCTGAACATTTTCAGTGCGAGACTACGCGAAAAATACGTCGTTAGTGCGCCACCAGCGATGAAACAAAAACGCTAATAACAATAAAGTCAAGAAACAAAAAACAAAAGAAAACCCGACTGCAAAAATTGAAAATAAATTAACTTATTGAAATAATAATTTTGCCTTTAATTTGATACCTCACTACATGGGATTCATTACCTTCGAGGTTATAATACGGCACCTAAAATCCACCATATTCTTCATTCTTAATTTAATATAGCCATTGTCATTCTTGACATCAAGACGAATCTCAAAATACCTCGCTCGTTAGGATCGATAAAGCCATTTAGGGAACCGACTATCAGACATACGTACACCCTAAAAATATTACCCTCGTCCGCTTGCTCAGGCGGATAAAAAACATGCCTAAATTAAACAAATTTAAAATCCTAAGAAAAATATAAACTTCATAAAATGATGTTTTGATTTTCTAGATCTTCTTGAAAGGTATTCACTTACGGCTTATTTTATTTTGCTAGTATAATAATAGTTTCTTAATGCTTTCTTTGCAATAAAAATCTCAATATTGAGATTCTGCTTGTAAACCCACGATATGTATGTAAGTGATATGATTGATGACTGAGCCTGCACAATGTGATTACACACAGCTCTTCAAAAACCGCTTTTGAGAACACGTCCTACAAAGTAATTGAACGGAATTCGTGAGTAGAGGGGAAATCTGTAATCAGGATTAAAGCTGTGCTGGAGAACTACATAATGGTCGTATTGTATTATACTACAGAAACGATATAGATGATATACGGTCTATAAAAATTAGCTCACAGAGTTCTCTTGCATACGCAGATTAATCATTTATAAACAATCTAAGCTACATACTTATTTCCAGCCCAACTAAACGGCATTAAAAGACAAATTTTTTTTTTATAAATTTTCATCTAATTATTCAAAGAAAACAAAATTTTTACTCAATTCTAAAGAAGCTCTATTTTCGTTCAGACTTCATAAAAGTGAATTACGTGGAATATTCGAACTAAAGGAAAAATGTCTTCCTCATCTGAAATTGGGCATAGAATTTGTTGGAATCGATGAGTGTTAAGCAGATTTCGTAAAGCCCCAGAAAACCTTTACAAAAAAAAAGTCCCGATAAAACCCCATTAACTCAGTTACGTTTATCGTTTCCACTCAATCAGTTTTGGGCATCTTGTATTAAAAGTCACAATATTTTATATATATTTAATGCTTGCGAGCAACTTGGACAAATGATTGCTGAAAAGTCAAAAAGGATGCCACTAAAACGAAGAAAAGAATATTTCATTTTTTTTTTTGTTCTACAGTTTTTTGAAATTTGCATTTGATAAGCAATTGAATTGCAACGATAAGAGTTGAATTATTAACAGTTTGGGTGTTAAAGGGTTAATTACTCTTTTTTCTTCGGGCTTCCGGTCAATAAAAAGCAAAGTGCACATTGACTAGGTGTTTATTTTTGTGCAAAGTTTCGATGTTTTTCAACACCATCTTCAGGGACAAATCTCTTAAAACTCACATGAAATAATTACAAAGTCAATAAAAGTTTCAACACGTTTGATATACAGGTTAAACAAAATTTCAACACGTTTGAGACAAGATTAAGTGTTTTTCTTACTGATTGATAAAGAATTCTTTTCTGCGTCCCGGTGTATATACCACGCCAGAACTGTGGCGCCACTACACACAGTGGGTGCAGTTCTGGAGTGGACTCTGTTTTTGTGTCGTCGGAAAAAATATATCAAATCAACCAATCCGGTGGTGGTTACAACGAAAAATAGTTGGTTATCTAAAGTCGACACCGAAGTAGAAAAGGGCGTAAAAAAGAATTCACTACAAGCTGACATTGGACAACAGTACATTCCTAATCAACGTGCACTGTGTCTTTTACTAATCTGAAGCCCGAGGAAAAAAGAAAGGAGATTTCTACTCTGATTCCGAAATCCTAAGATCGTTCCCTAGAAGAATGAATGGCTCATTTCCCAACAAAGTTAATTACTTTGTAAAAAGTTTATCTACAAAACATATCGCAGACACGCTGCGAACAGAATTGACATATTTACTATTTTTTTTTTATTTGAAAGTGCTTCGATGTCGTCATTTTCGAAACTCATTCTGCATTTCGGCAAAACCTCATCAAAATTCAAAAATACTGGTGTTCCTGAAATTGGTCTAGTTCACAGTTTATTTTCAACTCGCTTACGAAACTAATGATTTTCAATTTTTCCAGATGCCCTAAATCATCTTTTTGAATGTCTAAATGATAAAGATGAGCATGTCCGGCATGCTATTGAAGGTTCCCTAATAAAAATAGTTGAGAAAAGACCAGATGAAGCACTTATTGTGATAAGTGAATATAGATCAAAGCATTCAAAACTAAATGAACAGGCAATATCAATGCTTCTCAGGTAAACTTTTGAAGTTATAACTGCCGTGGGTAATGTCTAGTGATGTTTTCAGGGTGATTGAAAGTGTTGTCGTGGTAAAAAGTGCAGATATCAAAAGTGAAACTCTCCAAAAGGTTGTGAGTATGGTAATTGATGAGCTAACAAAATCAAACGAGCACTCTCCTACGGTTCAGACACCCGCTCTTGAAGCTTTGGTAGCAATTGGACGATATCACTGCAGCATGGTGACTACTTGTCCGTAATAAGAGCAGATGTTTTTAAAATTTTATTCCCAAGGTTATGGAGGCTTTACTCAATCACACTAAAGAAGGTGCAGTTAACCACTTTATGATCATGCATTGCATGGGAACGCTGGCTGTAACAAATGTAACAGGGATTGCACCTTATATCAAAACGGTTCTTGGAACTCTTCTGCCCAACTTAGGATCCATTAAACAGGACCATGTAAAGCAAGCACATGCCTTTGGTGAGCATAAAAATTTAATTTTGAGTCTAGAGTATTTCAAGAAGTGGAAATTTTAGCCATCGGCAAATTTTGTGAAGCTTTACTAGAGAGTGGAATGGAGAAAATTGAGGGGGACTCGGATCAGTCGTGCACTACTGAAATTTCGGTTGCTTATGATGTTTTCCTTAATCAGTGGTTACATAATCGAGAGCCTAAAGTTTGTGTGGATATTTTGCAGGCCTTATCAAGCATGTATCCCTTATTGCCAGTAGACAAAATTCAAGACCAGTGCTCCAAGCTGATAGTTACAATCCTAAGTCTAAGCAGGCGCTCAATTGATCGGAATTCGGTAACGCAATTTCTAGCCTCAGTTCTTAAGACTAATGTGCACGTGCTGCCGTCATCCCTAGATCATATTGCAGATGCTCTAATAACAAATCTTTTCGACTTAGTTTGCGTTTATCCAGACTATGAAAAACCGCAAACTGTAAAAGGGCACTATGAAGTTCTTAGGTGCTTTCATTTATTGGCAGAAATATATGCTGGGAAAATTATGGAAATGCTCTTGATTCATCTCAGGAATAATAATGAAAGGGAAAGGATTAAGGCCCTTCTGGTACTTGCCCACTTAACTAACACCTCTAGTGAATATATTGAATCTAGTCTGACTGGATTTATCGATGTACTCAAGCAAATGATTCTGATTGAGAAATCAGTGAAAATGAAATTAACCCTACTTAAAACAATTGTGGCCCTTGCACAGAAGTCCTTCATAAAGGATAAAGAATTCGTTTGGTTCATTATGCGATATTCGTGTAAGTACAGCAAGCCTAATAGTGAACATGGAACCAGTGATGAGTACAATGATTTCATGCAATCATGCCAGAATTCACTTTTTATGCTATCTTCAACGGTTGGCACTATGGATGAACTGCTGAAAAGGGAACTTTTGAATTATTTCGTTCTGCTCGATTACACGGATGTTTGTGGCACTATAATGAAATGCTTGGGCAATCTGTTCGCAAAGAATCCTGGAATGGAATTCGATATTAATCCGAGCAGTGAAGAAGAGGAGAGTAGAACAAAACTTTATGTTCCTAGTCCAGAAGCGATTTTTGCTCGATGCATAACACTTATGGGAAATTTTAAAGAAGTTCAACGGATTTCAAATATTTTATCCTTTTTGAAAAGCTACTATCCGAATATACATCCAGACTTAGGTGATTTGTGGGAACATAAAATCCCCGAACTGCTTTTGTGTAACGGCAGGGAGAAACTGTTCTTAGACAATCTACTTATTTTTATAACGCAAACTATTGAATGTATTAAAGACGAAAATTTTGCAGAGAAGTTAGTTAATAAATTAGCTGATCAACTGGTTATGTACCCTGTGCAAATTCCGGCAAACGAATTTTTTATACCCAATCTTACTACCGAAAGAGGAATGCTATTAAAAGCAGTAGGTCTGTGTCTCTGTCATTTGTCGGAAGTTCAAACAATTGAGGCAAAAATAGATCTAATTATAAATGCTGCCAAGCAGGAAAAACTGGATAAACATGCTCCAAATTCTGATTATGAACATAAACTTGTGGATGCTTCAAAAGCATTGGGATATGTGTCCAGAGTGCACTTAAGTATCATTCTTAAGAAATTGTCTGCTCTGGCTCAGGTGGGGGGTAGAAAAAGTCATGGTGGATTCTTTAGCAACTTACACTTTATCAAGGACACAGCCAAGGAAAGTGAGAACTACAAAATCAATCTGCTGGTCTTTGAAGCTTACGGTCATGTGATAGAAAATGCAAATCCGACAGAATCTCTGAAAGAAGTCGATGAGACCATGATCAATTTTCTACTGAAACAATTAACCGAAACTAAGGATCAAACGATGAAAAAGGTCATCTTAAACACTTTGCTAAACATTTGCACTCAATTTATCAAATCTAAGGACCTGAGCTATGAATTGAAGTCAAGAAATGATATTTTGAAACAAATTCTAGCCATTCCGATTGAGCATCCTTTCGACAACTTACCTCTCTTCCCCAGCATACTTAAACTGGCTACGAACTTAATTAAGATTGAAAGTGATGAAACAATTGATTTAACTAGTCTGCTGGAGTTCTCATGCAAGAATTTCTTCTCTTGTGCCCAAAACTTGAAAACGAAGTTCGAATCTCAGGAAGAAGACGAGCGAAACAGTTATTTGGCGCAATACTTAAATCAGTCCTTACCAGAACTTAATCACTTTGTTAAAGTCATCATTGAAAATGACCCCAGTCCGGCGTGCTTGGATGAAGTAATTTCGATCCTGGAATGCTGGATAAAAGACAACAACAGCGAAGTGCGAATATGCGCAGGACATGTAATAAACAGTTCGCTTGAAGTTTATATCAAATCGATGAAAATTGGATGTGAAGCCCCTTCGAAATTCAATCAAGCTGGTCAGATGTTAGGTAAAATTGTACCTCGGTGAGTTAAAATCAGTTTCGTTTGATATGTGGAAGTTGATTAACACTTCCGCCATGCAGGTGCATAGATTCGAATGCCACTGTCCGGCAAACGTCAGTAGATATTCTGCAGAAAGTATTAGAAATCTCAAATATCTATGAGACTCTTACTATCGCTGATAGCAACGTTGACTGGGTGAAGGATATGGAACGGGTGCGAGACGATATTATTACTGATGATCCAAAAGAAATTTATCAATTAGCTGGAGAAATAGCGCGAATAATTGCTATGCGCGTTTCAAATTTTCAGTATTTGCAATTTTGGTAAGAACTTGCTTAAAGCTTCGTGGGATATTCTGCATTAATTTTGTCACCTTTCAGTAAAACACTTTTGTTCTGCTTGAATGATCCTGAGCAAAGCTCTGCCATTGGAGCATCAGTTGTGCTCAAATTCTTTGTACAACAAAAGGGCGCAGAATTATTTCATGCTATTCCGGAATTGGTAAAGGAGAGTCTGGAGGTAAGTGATTATAGTTTTAGTATTGAACAAAAATTTTCAGTTCGTTTATGTTCTTGGATTTGGAGTGAAATGATCCTCTTTGAAAGTGGTTTTTAATATTTTTCAGGCAATTAATCACTGTGATATTACTAGAGCTAAAACAGGAGTTCTAAAGGCACTGGTGGCACTGACAAAGCATCATCCTAAATTAGTCTGCAGTGAAATGTTAGCACAGCCTATTCCTTTTGAAGAGTAAGCACCTAACACTCATATTTGATGCGTAAATTTACTGGGTTTCAATTTAGCTGCGTTGTTGAATACTGGCAGACGATATGTATTGATTTGGAACTAACTGGTACAATTTTGGACAACTTTTTGACAATCCTATCATCATCCTGCTTATACGAACCAAGTGATATGAAGGATGACAGACAGAAAATTGCTACTGCTCAGCCTTTTGCTATTTTCTGTGCACTTAAAGAAATCTTCCCTTGCCAGGATATAAAAAGTGTAGGTAAACATAATATCAAAAGTTTATGAAAGGAAAATTTGTCCTTTGCAGGAACTCAAAAATAAATTCCCAGAACTTTTTACCATGCTTTTAACTTCTCTGGCTACCTACACCAATCTGGCACCACCTATGCTTACAGCTAAGCAATCTTCTAACCCGAAACTGCAAAATTCGAATGGGAAGAGCAAATACGGATTCGTTCCGAATAAAGATGCAGTAAAGATGAATCCTTGTCAGGTTGTCTTGGATACGTTTAGGGCTTTTCTGAATAATTTGGAAATGGAGCAGATTTCGACAGTCCTAACAGTGTGCCCACATTTGGCTTCCAGCACCGACTTGGGCAACTTTATAGATATTCTCACACCTATGGCAGTTGGGATTGTGAACCAATTCTCCATTTCGTCGAGTATAATGAAACAGATTATCACTGCGCTTAGTAAGTATGTTTCCAGCCCATATGACGGACAGAGGGTGGCTTCCATTGGATTGTATTCTCAGGTAATTGACTTTGGCTTGTAATATTCTCTTTGTATCAATGGTTCTTCATTAGCTGGTGCCGTTAAAACCTACTGGGGAAATATCTTCAGTTATTATGCTACATTTGAGTTCAGCTTTGAGTGATCCCAATCCCGTTGTACGTGGACTTTGTATTAGGGGCTTAGCATTTGTAGGAAACTTAACTGAGCATGATATAGACAAATATTCTGAGACAGCTATAACTGCTCTCTTGAAGGGAATTGATGACTACAACAGGTGAATTTCACGTTAAAAGTAGGCTCAAGCTAATTTACACTATTATTGCAGCGACTGTTTGATAAATATACCCTTGGAGAGTAAACGTGGTCTCTCTAGAATACTGCAGTCACTTTCAAGTGATCGCGTTGAGTCTTTCCACATATCTCTAGCGATCAGAATTCGTCCATTCTTTGAAAATTCTTCTACTGAAATCCGAGAAGCAGCTATTCTTCTTTTTGGTGATTTGTGTGAATCAAAAATGGAAAGTCTTTCCGATGGCAGTCTCTCTCCCACTTGTTCTTCCGAAGCTTTTAGAGAACAGCTTTTCGCAAATTTCTTCTCATTACTTCTTCACTTGAGCGAAACCGATGTAGTGATTGTTCGGGTAAGAAGTAAAATTTTTGTTTAAAATATTCTATGTGGTTCAATGTTCTCCTTTCTAGGCATGCAAAGTAACTCTGAGAAAGGTTTGTGCATTAATCAATGCTGCGAAGGTGAATGATATGGCGCAAAAGCATCTGTTGGAACACGGGCAATTGAACTACAGCGTATTTGTTGTTGACTTTGTCAAATTAATTGTAAAACTTTTGAAATAATCAACGAGTGTGTATATTAACGAACTGATTTTTGACAGGGATCTCAGCTCTCCGAACACATTCAGGATTTCATCGAGTCATGTATACCATTCCTAAAAAGTCACTGGGCAGAGATACGTGGCAATGCGGCTGTAATAATTGGTTAGTGGGGTCATTTATGTTAAAGTGCCACTATTTACAAGTTTTGTCGTTATAGGGATCTTGCATAATTTTTTGCAAGTGCGAAATCAGGCTGCTGAAGCTGTTGGTCATAAGTTGGCGGTTTTGCTAAAAGATGACAATGCTACCGTGAGACTGAAAGCAGCTTTGGCTCTGGGGTATTTTTTTGGAGACGTATAAAATGCGCACGTTATTTTACATTTCTTTGTTAAATCGCTGTTACAGTCTTAACTCCATATTTTTGTGTCGTGTTTTTTTTTTCTTTTTTTTCCTTCATTTTGTTGTTTATAGTTGTATATGTGATAAAAATGTGAGGAGAATAGGGAGGAAAGAAATATTTGAAGTTGGGATTTGGATGTAATGTTTAAATTGTTTAAATTATGTGAGTAAAAATATTATATATGTAATCACGTGTTTTTTATGATCCAAAAAGCAAAAGGGAAGAAGAAATGAGATTAGTCTAGAAATCTGAGGGTTATTAGCATTTCGATTTGATTGAACGTGTCAAAGTATTATAGCTAAGAATAGCATAAAATATTTGTCGACTTGAGCAAAATATATTCAAAACTACTTTCGTAAGAGAATTCCGTGTTAAAATGCCTTCGTCATGAGAGAGCTTTTTAAAAGCCGGTCAACGATGACCGGCACGGCAATCAACGTGTTAAAGAGGCAAGAGAGCCTTTTGGTACACAGAAATCTTAAATTATGAGAGGAGGGAGGAGAACGTTGTTTCCACTCGAGACAGACGTCTACATGATTTTGTTTTTGGCAAGAGTAAACAGGCGAGGGATCGATCTTATTTGTTACAGTACTCAGTGTCGCGAAATTCTCGAGCATTTGTAATTCTGGAAAAGAATATTTTGTCGGCATAGTTATCATATCAGGAGAAAGCTTTCCAGTATTTCTGTTTTCGTTTCTTGATCTGCGTTGAAAATCTCTGCCTTTTTGGTGAAGGAGTAATATCCTTTTACCAAGAAATCGGAGTCTACCCCTGAGAAAGAAAAAAAAACATCTCCTACCTGCAACAAGCTGCTGTGTTTTTAATGTAATGGAGTCACAAGTTTACTAAAAAACGCTGGGAGATGGCGGAATGAGCGCTCAGTGGAAAGTACCAAACCCAGTCTCAGTGTTTGCATTTGTCCAACAGCGAGTGAGTTCAAATATTTTCACTTTAAGGTTAAAATTCCATAGGACGTTGAGGAACTTTTTAAACAAAGAAACCACGTGATTCTAAAAAATTCTGGGTTCTCCCGCCCCGACCACCTCTCCATCAGTCGTTACATGTCACGAGATCGCCAATTGACATCATGTAATGCCCTTGGGTCCCTCAGTTAGGACTTACATGTATTTATCTTATTGTTATTAAATTCCTCACTCAATTAACCAGCTTCACAAATTTTTAATCCCCAACATAACAAATGCTGGGAGAAATATACATATTCGAAATTGAAAAACGCGGTGTTGAAACCCATATAAATAGAAACATTCAGGAAAACACTAAATTCTACACGAATCTCTGCTACCGATCACTTCCACCCATACCTAAACATATGAACTCATTTCTTCAGCATGTACTTATTTATTAGTGACGAGAACAGAGATTTTCTGAAAACTGCAAAGTTCTGATAGGTATGTCCAAAAATCACAGGGTGATTCGCTAACCGTTTTACAAACTTTTTCATTGGAAACTAGACATAGACCCGATTTTCCAGTATTCAAAAGTCATAGAGATGTTAAAATTATCCATAACAACCATAAATTAATAATCAGCAATTACAACAAATAATTATTTTCTTTTCAGTCTCTAAAGATTTTAAATCCCCATAAGTTTTTTTACGGTGAAGCCAAATCTTAGGGGATATGCTATGATGCTATACAGCACAACCTTGGCTTTTTTAATAATAGGAAATGGGATCTACGTTTATTTGTGAAGAGGCTAGCGAATCACCCTGTATATTTAAAGTAATTGATTTGTTCCCATTTAGTGGCGAGATTATTAACGATTTTTAAACGACCTTCACATATTTGTACTAATTTTATGTACCTTGCAGAATGTCGTGTTAGTTTTCTTTCAAGCTTTTATGGATTTTCAGTTTTCTGGATTTGCATTAAGTCTGTTAATTTTTAATGTAATTTAACAGAGTTTGTATATAACATAAATAATTAAAATAAAGCTTTTAAAGAAATTAATACGCTTAACCTTTATACATTTGACCAGAAATATTTTTGCGCGTTTATTATAAGTTATAACGAAAAATGGCGCTTCGTGTGCACAACATTTGTCTCAGGATTATTTATTTTTTGTTTATTTTAACAAAAGTTCTAGGAGTGGTTAACTTTATCTACGATAGAAGCAGGAATGCAGTCTTAAAATCTCGCAGTTATCTTATAATTTCCTATATTTTCTTTACGTGCTGTGCATTATTGTTGCCTTGGGCAATAAAGTCTTTACACCGTTCAAACCCTGAAAGTATTTTTGTGACATATGTGGCGATCGTACGAAATTCAATTATCGGTTCCAGTTTTATATTGGGCATAATTTTATTGCTAATGAAACAAGAACAACTCTTACACGTCATAAATGAGATGTTAAATATTTATCACGAATTGTGCACAATTACGAACGACTTTTGTATTTTTGACCAGAAATTTTTAATACTAATTGCAGTTAAAATTGTCGTAAATTTTTTTAACATGTTTAGTGATGCATTGGTGTTACACCTATATCGTGACACGTTAGTTGGATACTCCGATTTTATTTCAGTGCTTCTGTTACGTTATTGTTGGGTAGTAATAGTTTTCATACTCAGCATATTCCTTTTCGGCCTCTACGCACTGGGAGCATTATTTGAAAAGAATTCAAAACATGTGTTAAAACTGTTCCGAGAAGCAGAAGTGCTAAGCCAATTGCCACAGACAAAAGTTTGCATAGAAAGTCTGAGCGATATCAACAGAAAGCTGGAGCGTTCTGCTGCCATTCATACGAAAATATATAAAGTGGCAATGAACTTTAACAAACTTTTTCAGATTCAGATTGTTACTTCTTTCTATGGCGTATTTGCAGTAGAAGTTCTAAATTCTTATATAACTTATGCATTATACTCTGTTGCCCCGACTGAATGGATTATGCGACAAGTTGTGGCTCTTGCACTGAATATGATAAATATTATTATGTTCACAAATACAGCAGAAACGACAATTCTAAAATCGAGAGGTCCACAGTTATACCCAGTACAGGAGAATAAGAACCTAAACGAAATCGTAAGTATGCTAAATTTTTACACAATCAAAAATATTTTCAAGCATTTTTTACAAGGTAAACACTTGGCAAGAAAAAGCCTTGTTCGAAGAACTTAATATTACGATTTTTGGCTTATTCGAGATGAAAAATAGCTTCGCTTTTTTCTTTTTCATAAAAGCTGTGGAATATACTATAGTTTTAATACAATTCAAACCATTTTTAAAGTAGAGAAATAAAAATTGTGTGGAATGTAAGCGTATGTTTCAAAGCCTCGAAAAATTAATTCAAATTAATATAATATCTTTCAGGTTAACTCTTTCAGTACTATAGGACGTTGAGATATTCGCCGCAACCTATTGGTATCGAATGTTTACCTACTACACCTGCCTACTATATAAATGCTTAGATTTTAAAATCACAACCACAAATTGCTTACCATTAGCGCTATTGACTTTCTCGTAAATAAAGTTATAATTTTAACTAAACGCGATCTCTCTCTTTTATTTATACAAGTACCACTTTTAAATTAAAAAAAAAAGTACGAATCAGGTAATACACAAATCCTGACTCATATTGGTATAGATGAACATCTCTTAAACTGAAAAAAAAAACCGACGGGCGAAGGGCTGTACAGATGACTGTTGCCCGGCCGTATTTCTGGCATAGTCATATACTCTGTATCTACTTAACGACTTTGAATTTTGGGAACATATTTTTGAAGATAACTATAATCGATTTAAGTAAAAAAGGAATCCCCAATTTTTTCGACCCCGAGAACTAACCTATTTCCGGCCGCTTCTAAATGTGTGTACCAAAAGTGCTCAAATTTAATCGGTTGGCTAGTTTGGTTCTATAGATGAACGGCGCAGAAGATTTTAGATGCCCAGGTGTGGTGAATTTTATAAAATTGATTGAAAGTTTTAATTGCGTTTTCGAACACCCCCTTGACATCCAATAGTTACATTTTATTACGGAATTATGTAGAGGCTATCTCCTTCTTTCATTTCTTACATAGCTACAAAGAGCCCAGGCATTTCATCAACTTCTTTGTAATGGAAAAGAAGTGATCCATCGAACTAAAATTCTTTGATACCTGAAAGGCAGAGGGGTTTCAGATAATCTGAGATTTTTATTATAATAAGCCCCACGTGATTTGGCCTGTCCCAGACATGCATGGCGAAGTTAATCAAAACTTTCAGACTTTGCCGCTAATTTTGTTTACATTGAAGAATATCGTGCTAGTCTTTTCTATGTTTTTATGGATTTTTCCTACATTAGCATGAAAGCTTTTAATTTTTAATGTAATTTAATGGAAAGAATTTTCTCGAATTTTTCCCATATATTTTACACACCACTTTTTTAAGCGTGACTAATGAAAATAAAGTGTTCAAAGAAATTAATACCCTTAACCTTTACACATACGATGAGAAATATTTTTGCAAAATTGTTGTATTAAAAAATGTCCCGTCGAGTTCACAACGTTTGTGTCAGGATTATTTATTTTTTGTTTATCTTAACAAAAACTTTTGGAGTGATTAACTTTAGCTACGATAGAAACAGAAATTCTGTCTCGAAGTCTCGCAGGCATTTCATACTTTCCAATGTTTTCTTTACATTTTGTGTATTATTGTTGCCGTGGGCAATAAAATCCTTGCATCTACCAGATCCTGAAATTGAATTTGTAAACCTCGTTTTGACCATACGAAATTCAAATATCGGATTAATTTTCACTTTAAGTGTAATCTTATTAGCCATAAAACAAGAACAGTTCATACACGTCGTAAACGAGTTTTTGAATATTTATCGGGAATTGTGCACTAATACGAACGATGATTGCGTTTTTTACCAGAAATTTTTAGTATTACTTCAATTTCAAATTGTTATAATTTTTTGTAACGTGTGTGGTAGTATTGCAGAGTTGTTGTACTTTTATCGTAGTGTGTTTGCACTGATTCTCATGTATTACAGTTCGATAGTAGTGACTGTTATGCTTAACATATTTTTTGTGGGTTTTTTAATAATAGGTGCACTATTTGAAAAGAACTCGAAACATGTGTTAAGTCTGTATAGTGAAGCAAGAGAGCTAATCCAATTTCCTCAAACAAAAGTTCGCACAGAAAGATTTAATTGCATCATAGAAAAACTAAACCGTTCTGCTGTGATTCATACGAAACTACATAAAGCCGCATTAACTTTTAGTAAACTTTTCGAAATCCATGTTATCTCCGCTTTGTATTTGTTTTTCGTAGCAGAAGTCCTAAATTCCTATATAACTTATAGAGTATATTCTGTCGCTTCGATATACGTGAATTTTAAAAACTTCTTATTCACTTTATTGGATTTGATTAACATTATTTTACTCACAGCCACCGTGGAAACGGCGGTTCTAAAATCAAAAGCTCCAGAATTATACCCAGTCCAAGGGAATAGGAGACTAAACGAAATCGTAAGTTACATTGAATATTTAAGGAACAAAAGCAAATTATTTTTTTTAGGTAAACATTTGGCAACAGAAAGCCCTCTTCGAGGAACTTAATATTACAATTTTTGGCTTGTTCGAGATGAAAAACACCTTCGCGTTTTTCTTTTTGTTTAAAGCTGCGGAATTTACTATAATTTTAATACAATTTAAACCATTTTAATGTTAAAGGGACAAATGTTATTCAGAATGTAAGCATTTATTCGAAAGATTTGAAAAATATTTCAAGTTAATACTTTTCAGGCTAACTTTTTGGACATAAGGATTCTATTGAACACATCCTAGTGGCACCGACTGTTTTTCTAGTATTGAAATGCACTGCACGAATCCTGAGACCTTCGGATCATAAAATATTCTAAATCACAAATTGATTCCTATTGATATTTTTGAATCTTCAATAAAGAGTGGTGTAGTGTTGTTTGTTTGTTATTTACACCGTTTTTAATTTAACAGAGACACTAAAGCGAAGTCAGTGCGCTGAATACGATTATCCCTGTCATCATCATAGGGTTAACTCAATCATCGAAAGGTTATAGCCGCCTCAGCTACTTTAACTAGCCATAGGTTACAATCTCGGAACTAGAGCACTGCAAGTTAGTAGGTACCGAGTAGGGTAATACCTGGCAAGTATGCTCTACAACAGGTAATACCCGTTACCAAGTACCTCCCGGTATTAGGTACCTTTTGTTACAGAGTATCTCTCAGTATTAGGTAACACTTTTTACCGGGTACCTCCCGGTATTTGGTAGCACGTTTTACCCGGTAACTTCCCGTATTAGGTGGCGCTTATTACCTGGTTACTCCAGTTCCTTTGCATGCTTATATCTTGGGAGCCAAGGAACATAATGGTACGCGTATGGTTTCGAATGAAAGGGGGAAACCAGTCCTACGCGGTAATGATTGCAGGACAAAGGAAATGTAGTAGTTGCACTGTAAAGGGGTATGGTGGAAGAAAGCTTATATTTTCGGAACCAGAACTGCTGCGCTATACGGTCTCAGATGAAAGTGGAGCTAACCTCTACATGATAATACAATAAAATATAGTATTTGCAGGGCGTGGGGGTATTAAAAAGTGCAATTCAAAGGTAAAAGAACTGATATCTCAAGAATTAGAAAATATCAGTACGCGTGTGGTCTCCAATGAAACAAATGAAGAGGAGATAACCTCTACACCTCTCTACAATAAAATGTAGCAGTTGCCGGGCGAGGGGGTGTTCAAAAATTCAGTTGAAAGGCGAAAGGGCATTACCGCAACTATTTGAAATGAGTACGTGAAATTAAGATAAGTACCACAAATAGAAAGGAAACTTTTAATTTAAGTGAGAAAGGATTCGTCCGGATCTGGGAGTTTGGCTAAAAAAGCAGAGTGCTGAATCCTATCAAAGGGCTTCGAGATATCAAGCGCAACCACCCCCAACTTGCCAAAATTATAGAAGTATTGATACCAACGTTCAGTAAGGAATGTTATCAAGTCATCAGTTGAGCGCCCGGCACAAAAACCATATTGGCGATCGTGAATTAGCTGATTAGTTTCGAGATATTTTATCAATTGTGCGTTTATTAGTTAGAATCAAAATGATCACTATTGGCCTATATAATTAAAAGAAAAAAAGGAGTTGGTTGAACATAATAGAGTTTCCATGATGATAGAAAAATATCTTTTAAATAGGATAAATGAATTGATTTCCTCAGAAGTTTAGCCATGGAAGAGGCGTAGCAAGTCCGATGGCTTTGAACAAGTCGAGATTCGCAAATGCAGAAGTGCAGACATTGCATTTGCTTTTTCCGATGAGTCTGTATAACCTAATGGCGTTAAATTAAGTTATAGGTTGAATTATCAAAATCTGCGATTTCAGAGGTCTTCGCCAAGATACAAGTGATTGCCATCTAAACAGTTCATTTTCGTTTACATTTACAACTCAGGTACTGGAATCACTTTCTTATAAATAGCAAAAAAAAGACTGCTTTAAGCATACACTTATAGTTGTTTCCTTTTCTTGAATTGTAATGTGGTTATTATCATCTATTTGTAAATACCCGCCTAGTATTTCTTATTGTTATATACTTGCTGGTTCCTACAGGTGTAGTTACATATTAATTTTCCTTATATGTTGCTTAGTGTACATTTATACGTCTCGACCTTTGTATACAATGCTAAATAAATACCGCTGGAAACCTTTTCTTACAGCAAAACTTTTAGTGAAATTAATGAAATGTAGCCATCGAACACATATCAAGGGATATTTCAGTGCAGACCTTATAAGAAAAGGATGTCTCATCGAGCACATAAAATCTGCCTTAGAATCATTTATTTCTTCTACATCTTGACAAAAATTTTTGGAGTAATTTATTTTACTTACGATCGAAAAAGAAATTCGGTGCGTAAATCTCGTGTACATTTCATAATTTCTTGTGTCCTGTTGACGATTTGTGCCCTATTGTTTCCTTGGGCAGTCCGAACATTTCAACGGCAAGGATGTGAGTCTGTTTTCGTAATACTCCTTGTGAACATAAGAAATTTAAACGTAGGCTTGATTTTTATTTCAAGTACGATTTTATTGGGTGTTAAACAAGAAAAATTCAGGAATACCATAAACGAACTGCTAAATATTTATCAAACGTTGTGTAAAGCTACAGAGGACATTTGTGTTTTTGACGAGAAATTTTTACTACATCTTATGTCTAAAATCGCCGTGAATTCTTATAATATTCTTTCAATCTTTGTAGCACTAGGTAGATTACCTGAATCATATACAGTAGCTATTCTTGTTTCATGGAGTGTAATAGCTTTTGCTAGCATAGCCGTAATTTTTATACTTAACATATATTTCATTGGATTTTTAACAATAGGTGCATTGTACGAGAAAAATACGAAACAGTTGCTAATTTTGTTGAGAGAAGTCGAAGAGTTAAGACAGCTTCCAAAGACACAAATCCGAATACAAAAACTAACCAATGTCACAAGAAAGCTAAAATTCTCGGATGTGATTCATACGAAAATACACAAAATGGCACTAAACTTTAGTGAACTCTTCCAACTTCAAGTACTAATCTCTTTTTATTGGGTGTTTTTGTCAACGGTATTGAATACGTACATCTGTTATGTATTATATACTTTAACTTCGTGGCAACTTATATTGTATCAATTTTTATACATTTCACTGAACACTTTAGATATTATTCTACTTATAAACAGTACAGAAGGAACCCTACAAAAGTCTAAAATGCAGGAACTATATCCAATTCATAGGAGCAAGAAGTCTAACAAAATCGTAAGTGAGCAGAATTTATTAATGAGCAAAGCATCTTTGAAATTACATTCTATTCTTGAGGTGAACACCTGGCTAGAAAAGGATCTGTTTGAAGAACTCAATATTAATGTTCTTGGTTTATTTAAAATGACCAACAATTTCGCTTTTCTTTTCTTGGCAAAAGCAGTAGAATTTATTATTATTTTAATACAATTCAAGCCATCTGTGTATCGAGAAGACAAAGCTTGCATCGAGGGTGAATATTTTTTTTCTGAAAACTTAAAAATTAATTTCAACCTAAAATATTTTAGAATAACTCTTAAGATAGATCAAATCCTTAATTACCAGGAAAATACCATGTTTTACTAACCAATTTTTTAGAAAATTAAACTAGACTAACTTTAGAAAGAAAGGTACAACATTTTATTTTACTTTTAATGCTTTCAATGATAACTTCTTCAGATTTAGATTAAGAGATTGCAACTTTTTCGACTGGTATCACGGAGGAAACTGATTTTTTACATCAAGTAAAGCTTCAAGCATCAGTTGTTAAACTCCTGTCGAATTATATCTCCAAGGCAAAAGTGGAATTTGGGATTACGATTTGTATCAAAAAATGTCAGCACATTAAAAAAAAAGTGGAACAACAAATGCACAGACTAAGCAGCTTCCAGAGGCCATCCATGATCTGTTGTACAAGTACCCCTCTAGAAGTGTATATCTAATGTATAGCTTTAAATTTCATTACAATATTGTTCCTTATATATATGTTTGAATTATAATTACAAATTATTGTAACTTTCAAAGAATGAAATTATTTAACTATTGATACACAAACAAAGTCCAAGTCATCGATGCTTTCTGCTGGATTCGTTGTAGAGGATCATCTGCTTGTCTAGCAACATTCTCAGATCTAAATTCACGGGAAATATTGCTTATGTAAGAATAATAAATTCCTCAGAATCATTGTGGAAAAGAATTCGGAGATTCTATCTAAATATCTCTTTATTCAGTGTCATTCATTTTTTAAAGATGAAACTTTTAAAAACAAAAATAATATGTCACCTAAACCGATGGCCGAGCTAGTTGAAGCGCACGTAGCTGTGCAGATTTTCTTCGGACCTGCAAAGGTCACGGTGATTTATCTGGATACCAATGGTTGGGAATATTCATCAGTAGAATTATATTTGAGAAGCCATTGGGATGTTGCACAGTAAAATTTCATACCAAAAATTGTATGGCTTACTTGCTGCAATATTTGTCAGGTTTAAAATTCTCAACCTTCTGTTCCCTAAAATTGTTGTGCTATGTTCATCATAGGGTTCTCCCCTGAGCTTAGGAAAAACTTCAAAAAATATCTCCATTATGAAACCTGTGATAACTTCGGAGGGACCTATATGGGCGTACATTTTTCAAAGGGCAGAAAATTTTATATTGTTTTTTAATGGAGATAAGATTTTCGATAAACGGATCTTTGAGCAACATTAAAGGAAAAGGAAGGAAAGGATGAATTATTGAAAAGTTAGTAATTTAACATGGAAGTCCCAATAGTAATAGGAAGAAAAGCATGCCATATTTGTGACGCCTCGACTACATTGAAAGGAGCGGGTATGATTCATTTGTAGATGATGAATCGGAGGTAATGCGTTCGCAATACCTAATTTTGCGACAATGTGGTGGCAGAGACAGGTGACACTTTCCAAAAATCGCTAGCAATAGAAAAATTTAGTACTGTTTTAGTTCTTTTTCCTTAAATTCCTAGAGCCATTCGAATTGTATAAAGAAATAATTTTAATATAATTCCACAAGGACATTCATCCTTTAAACGTAAAAAATATTTCATTAGCCTAATACCTTAATAAAAATGTAAGAATAGTATAGTACACGTAATTACTTCATGAAAGTTCTACTAATAGGCAGTAAATCAATATTTCAAATTCATATTTCATTATCGTAAAATGTGCAAACTCAACCTTATTTATTTTGACGATGACCATCCAAATAACGACATAACCTTTCATTACCTACAAAAGGAATAAATAATGTAAAGCTCTTAAGGAAATAGCCAGGATTAGTCAACTGTTAAGTAAGGGCAATTCAGTGTGAGTACAGATGTACAGTAGTAGTTAAGTTAGAGAATGTCGTGCCGCGTTCATAATACTTGCCTTGGGATTATTTTCCTACTGTACACCCTTACACTAGTTTTTGGCATTGTTAACTTTACTTACAACCAGAAAAGGAATGCTGTTTCAAGGTCTCGCAGATGCGCTCTTTTATCGAATATACTATTTGCATCTTGTGCTATAATGTTACCATGGGCTATTTGGAAATTTAACATTCCAGGATGTGAACCTATTTTTGTGATACTTCTTGGGAAGATACAGAATTCGAATTTTGCATTGATTTTTATTTTAAATGCAATCATATTAGGTGCAAAGGGAGAAAAGTTCACGTCCGTTGTAAACGAGATTCTAAGAATTTGTCATGAATTGTGTGTGATGACTGGTGACGTTTGTCTCTTTGATAAAAAACTGTTGGTCTTGCTTGTTTTAAAAATCTCTATAAATCTCTATAATCTTTTTGGAGACCTAATTATTATAATCAATTTGCAAGGGATGTACTCTGTTACGTTTTTGGCATCATGGGCGGTGCTGTTCTATTGTTGGTTGGTTATTCTTTTTAGACTGAATATATTTTTTATCGGTTTCCTAACTATAAGCGCACTGTATGGAAAGAGTACAAAACATTTGGTGTATTTGTTTAACGAAGCCCAGAAATTTAGCCAGATCTCACAAACACAAATTAAAATGAAAAAAATGAATATAGTAATCGAACAATTAGACCACTCGGCCGAAATATACACGAAAATATACAAAAGTGCTCAGAGTTTTATGGAACTTTTTCAGGTTCAATTACTTACTTCTTTTTATTGCACATTTGTAATGCTGGTCATGTACGGTTATATGACTTACGCTTATATTGTATCGTCCGGCCAATACGCTCTGAGTCAATGCCTATTTCTTATCGTTAATGCTTTTGATATCATTTTGCTAATAACTTCAATAGAAATTGCCACAAAAAAGTCGAAAATTCCAGAATTATATTTGCAGCAAAAAAGTAGAAGATTGAATAAAGTTGTGAGTATATTCATTTCCTTTCAATATACTAATAAAATTTTAAATTGTTCTTTTCAAGATCGAATCGTGGCAAAAGAAAATTTTATTTGAGGACCTTAATATTCACATATTAAGTCTGTTCGAGTTAGGGAACAAATTCGCTTTTACTTTTTTGTCTAAAGCGGTGGAATTCATAATCATCTTAGTACAATTCAAGCCATTCATCGATCAAGAAGAAGAGTTTTGTACATAAGGTAAGTGTTCTTGCTCTATTACTGATTATAGTTTAGAAGAAAGCATCAATTTAAAGAAAAATACCTTCTTAACCTTTAAACACCGGATGCATATTAAAAACCAATTAGAATCTCTTTCGTTAGTAGTTCGATCGTCGAAAGGACTGCATCAAATTACATAATCTGACTCCCCGTTTCGAATCTTCATCAGTAAAAAATTCTCTCGGAATATAAAGAGATGCTACATAATGAAATTCAATTGCTGAGGCTTTAAGATCTTGTAGCTGGTGATTACTCGTATGGCTGGGATTAACTTAAAATAGCTCGATGCCGAATTTAAATTCATGATGCAAAAGACTCATCCGCCTATTCAGCAGCCGTTGGACTTCACTATTCCATTTAATACCAAGGAGAGAGCATAGGAGGATAGAGAGCTTATGATGAATATCGTAGGCTAATTGCTCAAATGGCATCCGATCGATATCCTGGCAGCCCAGGTACAGAATATAGCAGAATGTATGCATGGGAAAATCATATTCAGCACATTGAGCTTAATCACCAGTATTCCCATGGCAAAAGATGACATCAATAAAACTGCAGTTTGGTCTTTTTGGATTTGTCGTGAAGCCTTTTGGATTAATTAAGAAATGTCACGCAAGGTTTTCAACGATTTATGGACTACTGCTGTATATTGCTGTATAGAAAAGATATATCGTCAGAGTTAGAATAACAACATCGAGAACACACACATCGTGTTACAAAGCCTTCAAAAAAATGGCAAATGTTTACAAAAAATGTCATTTCGGCAAAGCAGAGGTGACCTACTTAGGTTTTGTCATAAATGCTAATGGCAGCTAGCCGCCACTAAATCGAATATCAACAATCATCAGCTACAAGATACTGATGAAAACCCTAATTAAGCTCCGTCCTTATAAACTATTAAAGGAGATATATTTCTGGGGCGGCTGATATTCAACGAGTTGTTACCCGGCGCAGAAAAGAATGATAAGCGACTTATCCCTTGGATTTCCATAGCTTGGCATAAACAGCAACTATATAGCTCAGCCAATTTCAAACACCAGCTTAACTTTAATTACATCTCCATCAGACGTGGCCATAGGATATTCAAGGCATCTGAATATCTCTCACCCATTTAAAACTGATCGCTATACATATTTCATTTAATCCAGAAAATGACTTCTACTTTTGCGGCTCCGTTGAAAAAAACTCAGGGGCAGGAGGTCAAAGCGTCAAGATGTGCGCACACATTTTCCCCACGTCCATCAAGACTTCCCATGAGAAGGAATTGGGGAAGGGAAATTATCAATTAATTGAACTAAATTCTATACGAAAACTTGCGAAGCTCTCTAAACAAGAAGACAAAAATCAGTCTTGCTACTTGAAAGCTTGTAGAAATAAGACTTTACTGTATATAAATATTATCTTAAATTACTGTCTTTACTTTACCGATACGAACCCTGTTTTCTATGAAAGCTTATTTATATTTTATACAAGTTTCCTCCCTCGTTTCCAATCGTAATCTGTTAACGCTGATTACTGGGTACGATACCTTAATAACAGATATGAGGCTTTTAAGCAAATTGCTAATCACAGACCGCAAACAGTAGAACGCTATTATTTCGGTGTACCTTGGCTACAATTCGCCAAATATGTCTGGTCGTGCTCACAGCATTTCTGTTAAATTCATTTTTCTATTATACATTTTTGCAAAAACTTTTGGTGTCGTAAATTTTAATTACAATCGAGAAAGAAACGTAGTTTTAATATCCCGATGCCGTACCATAAAATCCTATATTCTAGCTATTATAATAACGATCTCATTACCGTGGATTGTCTGGACATTTGAACGTCCCGGAACTGAAAATAGTTTCTTGGCTATAATTATAAAAATAATATGTGCAAATATATCGATAACATTTTCGTTCACCGTTTTTACTTTACTACGTAGACAAGAAAATCTGGTGGCCATTGTTAACGAAACTCTGAGTGTTTACAGTGATTTGTGCAGAATAACGAGAGATGCACGACTTTTTAATAAAAAAATTTTAACTTTGCTAACCTTTAAAATCTTTATGAACTTGTTCAACTTGTTAGGCGATTTACCGGAACTCTACAATCCTAATATTACTAACCCGATTACTTATTTCCCATCATGGCTTATGTTGTATTATAGTTGGACAGTTATCCTTTTTAAACTGAATATTTTCTATGTGGGATTTTTAACAATAACAGCCCTTTTTGAAAAGAACGGAAAGTGTTTGTTGCACTTGCTTGAAGAAGCAAAGAACTTGTGCCTGTGTTCTACAGAGCGGATAGAACGTGAAAATAAACTAAAAGAAATCACCATTGAAATAAGAAATTTGGGTAAAATTTACACAAGGATATATCGAATTGCTATGGGTTTCAATCAAATTTTTCAACTTCAGTTGCTTTTTTCAATATATTACGCCTTTGTAACTGTAGTGCCCTTCGCTTATGTCACCTATATTGATTTAATTTCGTCTGGAGATTTGGGTTTATCAGAGGTTTTATATCTCGTTATAAATACTTTAGACTTTTTCTTCCTGATTTTTGCGGTGGAACTGGCAATCCAGAGATCAAAATTGCCTAATATACAACCATACTACTCCTTGAGAAGTATCCAGAATCTGGAACATGAGGTAAGTGGGTTTCAATTGTTTTATTCGAGGAAATATAGTCTTCTTATTCTTCTAGCTGGACTCCTGGCAGGAAAAAGCCATGCTAGAAGATCTCAAGATAACTGTGTTTGGCTTATTTGAATTGAAGAACAATTTTTCTTATGCGTTTCTATCAAAAACTGTGGAATTAATTTTAATTTTAGTGCAATTTAAGCCATCTCTGTAGAGTTCAATAAAATAAAATTTTACTTGTGCAGTGAAATTAATATTAAGTGACATTTTGCTCTCCTTGAAACAGTTTTTTTCGAAATAAAAACAAGAGATTCACTTGAGCTTGCATTCTTGTCCCATTTAAATAATTTTCAAGAAATTTGCAAATCCCATCTTTCCAACTATTAGCAATTTTTTTTTTGGGCGGAGGGGGGAATGCGTTACGCACCCTAGGGGGACTAGCCCCCCGTGTGCCAGACTCCCCACGATCCGGGTTTACCGGCTAAACCGCCCCCTCACTGTCACCTGGCCACCACAACGGAACCGTCGTTAGACATTACTTCGGGGCAGCGGCCCTTTGTTTGGGCTCTCCGAGCCCCCCCAGTCCATTGCAGGACCCGCTCCTCCCGGAAGCTTAGGGTCAGCGCCCCTCCTCCCCCGAGAGGTAATTAGGTAATTCATTAAATCAATTCACCGAAGCACTGATACTAAGAATAACATTTTAACTAAAAGAGAAAAGCCAGAAAAAAGGTAAAGTAACGCAATCAACTTTAAAAGTAGAAGAACCTTAGCCAAGCGGACTCTTTAACCGAAATCTCAATGAATTAAAATCAACAACATTATAAACAAATTAAAAGAGGTTAATCTTTGGCATATTTGACTGCATGAAAAGAAATATGACACAAACCATAATCGCTAAATCAGCTCAGAGCAATTAAAACGAATATGTGTATGTGATAAATAAAGTTGACACAAATTCTCGCAAACTTCCCCAAT
>QYTT01078469.1:12050-27470 GCA_006980735.1 Dasypogon diadema | reverse complement strand
ACAATTCAATTTTGTCCTCCACGAATCCCGAGACTCTTGACTACTTGACTATGTATTGTTGCGGACCCGATAATTAGAGTACCCTTTCCCGTTTAATAAATTCACCGAATATTATCTCTTATCATATCCTACATATTGTGGTATTAGAACTCCGTCCATTCCGAAATTCTGCGAACTACCTAAAGACAGTAGCCCGAGATAATGCTTCACCATCAAAATGCATTACAGCCGATAGAATTTCAACACATACACAATTACGTGGATTTGCTCCATCTCAATAATGTTAGAGTAGCCCTCATATTTAATACGGAGTTATCTTTTTAGGAAAAGCAAAAATAACAAGAGATGAAACAATGGTTCCTCATTATAGTCCTACTTAATACGAAGAAAACCGATATAATGGCGTTGAAAAAGGATGATGAGTCGTGAGTGGAACCCCATTGGCCGACAGCATTATCTAAAAGTCAAGTATACTACAAAAAGGAAAAGATTTATACTACACCAGCCACGCTGGCATGAAACAGGCGAAGAGGTTTTACAACTATTCCCGAAAGAGAACGGCGGAACCTCTAAATAAATCATAGTAAATACGAAAAGAATTTTACTCTTTGACTTTGTTAAACATAATACCATGACGAATATGGAATGGAAAAGGTTTAAGTGGAGGTATAAAAGAAAAGGCAGACCATTTACTTCACAGTCGACCATTAGTTCACACTGCCATGTTTCTAAAGTCCAAAGTAAAAGAATCCATCTTTATAGAATTTCGCTATCTATCCTACAGTCTACAGGGGTCGGCTATGAAGTTCCAAGGGCCAGAACCTATCTCCGCCATTGGGGGAGGAATAGTGAAGGACCTAATCGAGAATTGGGTCATAAAGGAACATCAGAATAGATGGGAAAGTATGTCTTGCCGACAGGCTAAAAAAGCGATTAGGCTGTCGTGTGGAACGACCAAAAGAAAAGTTCTAATCATGGAGAGAGGAACACTCCGATGGTTATTTTCCTTAACTACTGGGCACGGTAGCTTTGCATATCACCTCAAAAGGATGGGGATCCTGGAGGATGATACATGCAGACTGTTCCTGGAAGATGTTGAGACGGCGGAGCATATTGTGTGCAATTGCCCGACTCTAGCGAACAGGAGAATGACTGTCACAGGTGGCCCCGATGCTCGAGGTAACAAGAGACGTCGAGGTCAGGGTACTACCTAGGACTGCTCTTGGCAGAGCAACGAAAAGGACGCGAAGGCAGAGGTCTGTTTCGACATCCCTCGAACGATCTTATACTATACTGCAGTCCAGATTCAGATCCGAGCAACTACTTTCGTTTTCTAGCCACTAAAGTTCGATTTAGTTAAGTTTGCGGTTCATTTTAAGAGGTGTTCTTCAGACTACTTCTCTTCAAGTCCGGAAATGATTGCACTGTGTATAAAGAAATTATGACTGCCCCATTATTTTTGCTTTTAATATTGTTCTAAAAATATATCTGTACTATATTGTAATACATACTCTTTTGCGGAAATATAAAATATAACAGCAGAATTCTAAAATTTCAGTAGAAAATTTTTTCCTCATCTACTATTCTTTGACGTCTTCCATATTAGTGACTTTGAAATAAACAAGCTCTTAGCCTACAATCAAATTACTTCCACTCTGGAGCATTGAGTCTTTCTGACGGCAAAGACGTAGTTATGTTCTGCTATGTTACATCCAACGTATAATTTCACTGTCACGGGCTTTTGTAAAATCTCTCATCCTCTATGGCTACGGAATTGTTAATGTGAGGAAACTTAATTACTTTCTGTATTGAACCCTATGGCCACTTTACGCTCTATTCAATTCCTGTTAAATGGGCTGTTCCTGGCAAAGAAGAAGGATAAAGGTTTTAATATTCATAGGCGTTAAGATACAAATTTAAATTAGCACATGTATCAAAACACGTATTTTTCGATTAGTTCATGCCTTCCTCTTTCCGTTCTACGGGTGAACTACGCTCGACTATCAGATGACAGTTTTGATATATGAGCGATTTTACGTACACGCAATTCTGTACTAAAATGAACAGGTTTCTTACTTTTGTTTATTTGCGGTTATGTGTATATCTAGCCATAATTAATGGTGATATTATGTAGAAGAAATTTATCAAGATAATTTACTGGCATTGAATGCCAAACAGAAAAAGTCCCTGCTATCGCAAAATGACCTTTTGTTAAAAGCTCGTCAAGTGACATTAACGTTCGTCTTGGCACCAAATACGTCGTCTATTTTTCGTTTTGCTTTCTTCTGGAAATATATGTCTTTATCGTATAATTTTTTGTTGATTCATGTTGTGACATAAATTATGCTTCCAACGGAGCTATTTAAGTATATATTGTAGTATTTGGATCTATTCGGGGGTAGCTGAATATTCGGTTCAGCAAGTCGAACTAGTTCTGAGGCAAAAGTTTATCTAAATGGAATAAAGATCGCATTTTTAAAAAAAGGACAACTTTGAAGAGTTAAAATGACTATTTTGCATATTCAAAAAAATACAATAAAGTTATGATGAATTACAGATGTTTATCGGTTATTCTTTATTTCGTATTAGGTTTATCAGCCAAAGTGTCTCATTCTCGAAATAATTCTGCACATGTCGTTTTTTCGATTTGTACGATTTAGTTCCTGTATAAATTAATACATTATTTGCTACCTGTTTTAAGTCATAAATCCCTGGGTTATTTAGCTTTCGAAAGACGGATTACATCTTTTGGAATATCCTCAAATAGTGCATATTTCTTCGCGTAGACATAATCCGTTCAAAACCAAAGAAATATGTTGTAGAGAGGACCAAAACAAAGTTAGAGCTGTAATGTTCGCGGAAGTGGAATTTTAATTACAGTGGCAATAGAAATAAACTCAATAGGAAATTCCATTCCGAGCAATTTCGACTTCGACTGGATCGCATAGTAATAGTTTCCAAAATTTTTGGAGTATTTCATTCATGATGTCAATGCGTAAAAAAAGGTTCCACTGCTGATATTTCTTTATAACCACACGCCAATGTAGAAGTGGTTAACAAAGCTAAGAACAACAACACCGTTTGGCTGTCATTTCCCCCTCAGCCCCTCGATATCAGGAGTTAGAGCACGCTGAAAAATTATATAAAACAACAACAGATAAACTAGATGGCTAATAACCCAGGATTTCCCCCGAATAATCCAGGATCTTCTGGATAAAAAATGTGGCATTTGTATTTTAAAAATCCAACTTCACATTGTTACGCGTCGCCGAAATCCAAATGCTCTAAACTTTGAATAAATTCGACCTTCTAGACCAGTTGAACAAGAATATATATATATATACTCTTAAAAATAGTCGCTAGATCTTAAGGAATACGAAAAGATAATGACTTCTCACTAAAATCGTTTTGGACAATTACAAAAAGTCTACAGTATTTCAAGCCTAATCCAAAGCAATAAAAAAAATTCAGCTTTTCTTACTAATATTCCAGAAAAAGCGGCGTTAGAAAAGGAGCTGAATAATAAACAGAGAAACGAAAATTGGGAAAAACACGCAAGTAAAATAGAAAAGAGACCAGAAAAATGAAAAGGCAAAGTAAAGGGAAAGCGGAAGGCCACAAAAATAAAAAATAGAGAAAAAAAGAATTTCAAAACAGATACAGACGCTAAGGAGGGTGATTGCTTTTGTATTACTTGTGGTGCTTTTTTTGTTATTATGTTCCGTATTTTGTTTTCTGCTCTCCAATGGAATAGAAAACATCAGACATCTATTTTCTTTTAACACGTATGTGATATGAAAATATGTGTGATAATTTACTTGAGTTATTACCTACCCTAGCCTTAATTCTAATTCTAGCCCTAAAAAAGGTGTTAAAAGTAACAACTGACTTTTGACAGAAAAATGTATTTTATTACAAAGGCAATTCGCTGAACAAACATTTTTGCTACTAAAATGAAATCTAAATATTTAAAGCAATATACGAAACTAAATTTGTCGCATTTCGGAACTATTACTTTATTTGTTAATTGTTGCCCTGGTCTTCGCTATCGTTTTAAGAACATCTGTTCAAGAAAACTATGACCTACTACGAAAGCTTTTTTTAGAGAAAAGGAATATTTTTTTCAATTGGTTGCGGTAATATACTCTACACTTCAACCGAAATTTGGGAAATGCCTTTTAAGTACACTTTTGAAGTATTTTTATCCTTTGAGGGATATTGAAGTAGACCACTGTCTTCGCATCCTTTTCCGTCCCTCGTGTGTTTACAGATTATTTGTCTCCTGCTGTCCTTGCCTCCGTTTTTCTGCTCGCCAATATCGGGCACTAGCATTAAATGTGCTCCACCGTTTCACTGTCCCCCAAACACAGTTTGCATATTAACATTCCAATACTTTTGATATGGCTAATAGTCAGAGGAACCAACTATATAAGTTTTGCTCGTTCCATGCTTAGAACTCTTCTTCTTGTTGGTATATATTGTATATATCCAGTGTGCTAATCTCCGCGAGATTCACCCTTGATGCACCCTTAATGCAACATCACTTTTCCAATCTTTTTTTTAACACGATGTTTCCACGTTAGCCTCAAATCCCCATTGAGTTGATCTCAGATCCAGGTACACTAAATGGTTCAAATTCCAGATCCTTTGTCTTCCTAATGGAGATTATCGTTTTCATTTTGTTCGCATTGATAATGAGGCACGTTCCTCACATCCCAGCAGTAGAGATAAACGTATCCCTCGGCACAAATACCACATCATCCGTAAGCCTATAACGTGAACGTTCCTTCAAGTGTCAATTGTGATATTCCATAAGAAAAGATATAACACCCCTTCCTGTGGGCATCCAATTATCACTCTTTCCATAATACCCTGGAGACCGATCTGGATGCCCTACTTCCTAACGTGTTGTCCACTTATCTCACCACCAGCGGGCTATCTTCTTTGTAAGGCAATTTTTAGTTTTCTGTATTAAATTTAGTTGAAAACACCTTTGATTTCCATCAAAGTGGCCAAACCTGTCCTATCTCGAATAAGTCCCAATTTCTGAGAAAGGATCTTTAGTGACTATGTATATCCCTATAGTCTACTGAGACAGCCTCTACCACTTCCTCTTTCATATATCTCTACAAATGGTGTTTGTTGGCATTACAAATCTAATTTTATTTACACTAAAATCCGAGCAGATGATTCATATTACCCAAACGAAAAGGGAAATCCTGTAAAACATGACTAGGATTGAAAAACAATAGAATGCGCTAAAAATAGAAGAATATGCTCTGCATACGACATGAACTTACGCGTTTGGCTAATTTAAAATGAGTTCTGTACGCTCCAACGATCAAAGTAAAAATCCTCACAAATTCAACTGAAATAAGTTAACATGACTTTCAAATGCTGGTTGCATTTATTCCTTGCACTTCTATCTACATCCTTCAATTTATTCTTTTATTCCTTCGGGCACATCTTGCTCACTCTCATCAGATAATTTTATACTCGAAGTTCAAGGTGCCATTCAAGATTAACAAATGGTCTGTGAATTTCCTGCTCCAAGAGTGTAGGTAAAAGAACAATTGCAAGCATAAACTGCATCAGAACGCTCTTACTACTAAAGTTTGATAAACGACCAAGGGCAGAGAGCTGGGGAAACTTCACTGCTGTAAAATATACGACGTCGTTTTAGCTTTCCTATTTACATTTTGAAGTGCTCCACTCATTCCCTTCCTGGCCACGTCCCATTCCCTAAAGCTCCTCTAGTCTAGATGCTGTGCGCTTGATATTCGTTAAACTGGTTCTGAGGTTCCGAGGCCATAAATTTAACTCCGAGTCAGAGACACTGCAAGTCCGTACTTCGTACGTCCGTACCACCGATGTATCCATAGATTTGTAGTCAAACGTCTTTGCCTTGCACGATTCTGTGCCTGCAACATGTTCAGTACCACGAGGTACTTCTTATGTAATTCCGCCTTATCTGGCTGTGTATATCGCATTTTATCCCGGGTACATGTTCACATAAATTCGTGCATATAAATAAATAGAACAAGATTTGTAGGAAGGAATCCTCTTCTCGTTCCTCCAAGAAGTCACATTTTCTTGGCAGGGTGCTCTTGCCTATCCCCGTGCCGGCCCAATCGTCTTAACTGAAAATAAATTTTAATCTTCTTCGTGGCTCGTTCTACATATATCCACCGTTTAGTCTTCTTGAACGTGTTCTTCGATTGAAGATTGCAAGCTGTTCGTCAAGTGGAGGGCAATTTAAAGAACACGTTCCGAAAGTGAAAGACAATTAAGGTGGTTCGTATAGAGAGGACCGCGCTGTTCCATACCAAGGCGATGGGATAGACAGAGATACATTTTCGATCAAATAAAAAACGGTCCTCCTTAAGAGTGCACAGCTGAAAATTAAAAATTTAGAGTAATCCTAGTGCACGTAATTGCTCAAAATGAATACGGAAATTGCACCGGATTACTTTTATATATTTACAAGATTTCTTCCTTGCCTCCAGAGGAAGGGCGAATTGTGTAGGGCCAATTTATCACAATTTACTAAGTAGTTGAGTTTTCGATTTTTTTTTCTACAGGTCGTTTATTCGTAAGATTAGAAACAATTATCTAAATGGTAAATGGGGTATGTATGTTTTTGAAACAATTAATCTGTTCATATATGTAGTAGGACATAAATGCAATTAAGTAAAAAGGGAAGACTGATTTTAATATTTAAACGTGAAATATTAAATATAAATGTAGATACACTTGAAAATAGGAGTTCCTTATAAAATGGAACTAAATTCAGGTTGTCCGAAAGGTATTCACCTTCTTTAATATTCACACCTTATTCGTAGAAATAACCTTCTTAGATTTACAACTTTTTGTTTATTGCCAAATTTTCCAATACCCTCATGAAAAAGTGATGACTTTTTGATACGAAACGATGGCATTTGTTAGAGAAACAAGTAAGATAAACTCTGGTGGTGAAAAAAAATTTGTTTTATATTTAGACCAAAATTCTATTCTTATAACGCCTCCACCATCCAGAACTGTTTTTCAAATGAATTTCACTGTGAATCAAATTAAGGGAAACCTAAAAAGTCTGAGGTCTAATAATAATATTTAACTAGGTACTCAGTTATGATTTAACAGTTTTAAGTCACTGATGTTATGAGTAACATAAACACTTTAGTACTAGATTTAAAAAAATATATATCTTTCCAAAATGGTTACCATAAAAGAGAATAGTTGCAACTGAAAATAAAGAGGGAAAGAAATTCCCTAGATTCTCGGGAACCCTGGGGAAATTTGCTACTATCACAGATACGTAGTGTGGTCCAAGTATTCGTGACGTAAGGTAGAAGGAAGGGTGAAAGAGGAAAAAAATATATTCTCACATTATTTTAACACATTTTTTACACATTTTAATAACTGCTTTAATATCATTTAAAATGCTGCCTAACCGCTTCTTGGATTTCTTTGTCGGAGTTAAATTTCCTTCCCTGAAAATGTGATTTTAGTTTAACAAGTCAAAAATAGTCACTTGGGACAATTCCTCGACACCGCATTCCTTAACAGCAGCTTTGACATAGCAGAAGTGTGTACGGGCGCATTATCGTGTAAGAGCGGTAATTTTCGGGACAGTTTTCCTCTCCTTTTCTCCACAATGGCTTCGCGTAGCTTTCGTAGAAGTTCAGCATAATATGCTACATTTACCACGGTATTACGTTCCTTGAAATCCAGCAGCCGATTACCTTCAGTATCCCAGAAAACTGTTGCCATGACAATTTTGGTGCTTTGTGTGACCTTCGACTGGTCCTCCGGGGCGATGCCACTCCATTGAATTCCTTTTGGACAAAGAATCATGGTAAAGAACCATAGTTTCATCCCCTATCACAATCCTATGGAGAACACTGTCCACGCCATCTTTACACAACTCAAAATTTGCTGACAGCATTCACCGCACATTCTACAGTGAGGAAAGAATTCTCGGTACCCATCTTGCGTTGATTTTGTTCATGAAGAATCCGAAGGATGCTTGTCATTTACATTGAGTTTCTTTTTATCATTTACATTATCATTACATTGTTTTGGATACACCGGTTTTTTCTACGATTTTTTGGCCTTTTACTACTAGTCCGTCAAAACAATACTTTCTGGATCAAATCCACGTAATCCTACGTAACTACCCTTGCTGTCCCTCCACAGCGTGGACCATCTTCAATTGATTCCTTTTCCCAGCGAAAAAACTTTGACCAATGTTTAACTATCGAACATATGGTGAAGATTCTCCATATACGCGATCCATTGGCTCTTTGATCTCCGTCGGCCTTCATCCATCTTTTGTTAAAAAAAAAATTGTTTACTGCACGCTATTTAATTTTTGACATTTTCACTTTTCTAGGCAAGATCACTTCACTTTTCGAATCACTATTCCAAACTGTTTGAGGAACAGGGAATTTTATACCCTCAAATAAGTTGAGGGTATCAAGGTAGTAAAAGGATTCCAAGAAATTTTAATCACAACCCTTCGAGATCACGAATATTTGGACTGCACATGCACTACTTACGTCAACAATATTGTCAACTTTGGTGATATTTATTATAGTTTTGGACACTATACCAGCGCAGCGTAGCTATCATCTTTTGGCATAAACGTCCAAGTTATACCCAAAAGTCTTTTTCAGAGCCTGTGTTTAAGCGAGCGTAAGGTCAAAATATTTGATTTCTGCTGGACCGCAGGCCTACTCGTAATCAATCAATTTTAATATAGTGTTCCTTCCATTCTTTCCCTTAACAAGAACAACCAAGTCATCTGCATTACATTACCTATTTTGGGTAACCCATGTCACCAATCACCAACTGTACACTTTATGTGACATTTCAATGTCAACTTCTAATAAACATCCTTTAAATTTTTTTCGATTTTTATAATTCTCTTAGAAGATCTTCTACGTCTTACGTTTTACTCTTTTTAAAAACTGGTATTATCTTTATTTTCATATGACTCAGTACAATTTTTTTTTAGAAATGCCGCTTGGTAAAATGCATGAAGCTGGTAAATGATTATTATTTTCCTTATGTTAGCAGGAGAATTATGGACGAACAACGCTTTTACATTTGCAGTAATAATAATAATAATTTCCAACTGCTTTGGCAGTTAATATACTGATAATATTAAATATTCAGCAAAACCCACCCAAACCCAAATTCCAGTTCGTTTCATTTTCTATTGCAAAAGTGAATTGTAGAGTAAAGACTAGTGTCATTATTCATCAACTGATATCCTATTACGGTATATATACTGGTATTATTTATAGGTCACATTTAATAAAAATTTTAATTCCTAATCCTTAATTCAATATAACTAATTATACCGCTTACCTTCACACAATTGTTTTTAGTGGTTTTTCCAATTTGTTTTATTTGCTAAAAAAACAAATTACATATGGCAATTCAATTGACTGGCATTTTTCTCCCAGTAACAGCTCTGAACAAACCCAGTCTAGAATTGGAATTGCAAAACTTCTTGTGCTATATCTACAACACAATGAAACCTTGCCCTCGTGTATATTACCCTTTTTAGATTCACTGTATCCCCTCCTCTGATACCTTTCGCACCAACTTTTAAAAGCTCTCATTCAATCCAGTATCTCTTCCTTTACTGGTGGAGTCTACATTAGCTTTATTGATTAAAATTTTTTGGGGAAACCAGTAGTGGGCAAGCGCGTTTATCAGCCGTTTCCTTATACACAATGGGATAATGTGGGTATTATACTAGTAAAACATATGGACTCACACAAACAAAATATTCACACATATGCTGGATTTTTGGGAGGAAATCTTAATGCCAGGGAATGACATTGAAAGAATCATTGCGATGCACGAATTTTAGTATGGTTGGCTGAGATTGGTGTGGATCTTTTTATTGTTTTGCCCCAGTAATAACAATTTCAAGGTTTTTGGCAAGTTTTCAAGAAATCCATTCATACTTCCTGGAAAGATACTGATTCATTTTATATCAGGCTAACAATATATTTGTACAGTTGATGCCCAGCAGTCTTCCTCGGGGAATAATTGGACTTTCCTCGAATAAGATATTGATAAAGATATGTCACAGTTTCCGATACCTTTCTAAGGTAAATGTTTGTTCTGTGATTAGCAGAAATGTCCGATAACTCTTGCTTTTATTATGAGTCATGGAGATAAGCAATTTGCCAGGGTATTGTTTTAGTCAGGGGCCACTCCCTGTTTGATGTTAGATAAAAAATTTTCATTGTATTGTTCTTATGATGCTTTTAATAATGTTTGCGAAAAAGTATGGAATTTGGGAGTCTTAAAATTTAGAATTTTTTAGGCATTTTGACAAAAAGCTTTTTTTTTATTTTAAGAAACTGCTACTGATTTCTATGCAGAATTTTTGCACCTATTTGTATTTCTTACAAATACAATTCTTACAATTACAATTTCTTAATATCAATATTGAAGTGAAATCATAAACAAATATTTTGCGCTTATTTGAGCATATAAATTAAGTATAATCAATTATTCTCTGAGAGGAGATTCAATAATTTTCTGTACGTCCAACAATTTCAAAATATGATTTAATATTTTATTGTAGGTACCAATCCGTACACATTTTCTTCATCTAAGTGCATACTGTAGATTGACCAGGCTCCCTTCATATAAATTTTTTCCAGGAATAAACCATAAATTTAATTTTCCAAAAATTCGTCTTAAAAACAAAAAAGCCTACTCAAAAAAGATTATAAAAAATGAGTTTCTTCCAAGACAACGAGCACTAGAATTTTTTTAATAAGTGATCTGAACACTTGAAACACAATGAACTCATCTCAATTTCAATAAAAAAATGTAAAATGTGGCTTAAGTGTCTTGATATCATTTTTTTTTTTTTTTGTATATACATATACATGTGTATTTTGTCCCCATAGTCTGTAATTTAGTCTTCTAAAGGGTGTCCCAACAATTTGGCAGCATTTCTGCTGCTGTGCGTTAACAGTCAAACCATTATGAGTGTTGGTAGACAGTCGGTCATTATTAAAAATGGATCGCTATTCGATACAACAAGGCATTCTTATTGTTAAATATTATTTCAAAAATGGTGAAAGTTTGACTGCCATGATTCGCAAATTGCGTCAAATTTTTGTTAGACAAAATATTCCAAGTACATCAACTGAGAGGAGAATAATCAAAAAATTCGAGTAGACTGGGTCTATTATTGATGTCAAACTATCAACACATCGAATCATCACGGTCGTTCACGAAAATGTGGCTGCGAGTCCGGAAACATCTATTCGGAATGGTACTCAGGCCTACAGACCACACATGGCAAAGAGTTCGTAAACAAGGTAACTGAACAACAAAAAGTGAATGGTGGGTTTTCAAATAAAATCATCTTCGGCAGCAAGGCCCATTTTCTCGTTGATGTGTCAGCAAAGCGGAGGAGGGCATTTACCAGATGTCTTGTTCCATACATAATTTCCACATGTCTACTTTATGATCAAATCGAAATTTCGGTATTAAATAAAAAATAAACTGAATTTTATTTGGAATTGAAATATTTCGCTCTTGCAGGCAATGGGAATGTGTTAAATAAAAATCGTATTATCTAATGTTGTAGAAGGTTTCCTAAATTTCCTGATCGGTTTAGGCCGAAGCCATGTTGTAGGATGCCGTGCTGTAGGAGGGTTACCTGTACTCAAAGGAAATGATATTATTACATTTAGTTCATTTTCTTAGACTGTTAGCGAATGTAATACATTGTTGTAGCCTTCAGTGGTAGTAGAACACCACTAAAACCATCTTAAACCATCTTAAAAAAATTCATGTAACTACATGTTTTTCTTGAAACAAATTCATTAAGTTATTATCCCGGTCTCATAATGGAATATGATAAAGTTATAATACCATGTTCATTTTGCTGAAATAATATTGACTACTAAATAAAAATTTCATTGTGCTCCCTGCAGATATTTTTCACATACGTTGCAGTGCACATTTGCTGTTGAATTTATTGATCAGTGCAGCATAAACGAATTAAATTTATCTACTTAATATGTAAAGCGAGGAGTCATTGAATCGAAATAATTTCACCCATATATGTAATGTCCAGCCAAGTCAAGCCATACCAGTTGCAAACAGTTCTTCGGGCACATATTAATCCGTTCAGTTCCTGAGCAAATTTAATTCCATTGAACTGAAGTGGATCCAATTGAGTGAATTCTCGGGCTTGTATACCCTCGAGGCGTTGGTTGCTTTTGTTCTGATTCTTCTTCTGATCCATGTAAATAATAATACGCAGTGTATGCGGGACATTTACTATTCATGTAGCCCCAAAATGCAGCCTCTAGGGTGATGCAGTTCATGTTTGTTCCTCCCGCAAACTTGCAGATTGTATGCTTTTCAGACGTAACGCAACAACTCCATAAATTCCCAACCCCTTCAAAATTGTAGTACTGTGTACAAATGCCATAGAACGAGCCTAGCCCCACATTGGGTTTATAGCAGCTTTATGTGCGAGCAAGCTATATCCACTCTATTCAAGGTTCTATACATTTTTTAAATCCTTCCCAAACCACCCTTTTACCAGATTTCCTACAGCGGTTTCACTTTTATGCGACATAGTAATTTGCATTCGTGATAACAGAGTTATGGTTGCAATGGCATTGGTGGTAAACCCCTCTGAAGTGTTATTATACTTGATTCCCTGAAATTAAATATTTTCCGTGGACCTTTTTTACCAGCCTTCCTACTCGGTGTTACTTCATTCAGTATGTAAATACAAAACTGAAGTGCGGTTTTAATAAGCCCAATCTGATTTGATTTATAGCCAGGATTTTTGTGTTATATGGCATGCAATTGCATTTCGAATGAGCATGGATTGCTTCAGTGATTCGTGCATGGGTGTATGCTGTGGAAGTGAAAATTGTCAGTTGTTCATAGCACCCAGTTTTTGTTTTGTTTTTTTGGTCCTCTACAAGACGCACAACCACATTCCTCTTTCATTTACAAAACTTTCATGTTTTGTTTTTTTTTTTAAATCAATAGTATTAAGGAAATTGAACGATTGGATTTTGACAAAAAGTAATGCAAGGTCTCTCGATATTAATGTAACTAAAAGAATAGGGTTTTTATGAAAATGGAAAATCCTTTTCCTTTACGTGCAATCGTAATATAATTGCAAATCCCTTCAGAGTGTAGCACTCGTTTCGCAAACTGACGTAGGGTTTTTTGTCACGCTAGAGGATATCCCAGCGCTTGCATCGGTACCTACATTGATTACATTAAAACACGTACATGTACAAAATTATGCAGTTAAAGGTATTTTCAGGTAGATATTTCCCACCTTCATAATGCTCTCATGTATTTTGTAGGGGCTAAGAACTTTCTTAATTGATTGCTAGGGATTTTGCAGCGTTGCGCCTTACGCAATTTATATTTTTATTTTAACTAAGTACTTTTCTCAACCTATATTGAACCAGCTCATAAGTTCTGTGAAGAAAAAATCCAAATGATAATACGCAGTAGTTTTCTTCCTTTTTGTTTCCGATTGAATTGCAGGAAGTGCCTTCAAAGCACTTAGCCCTTATTTTATCTCCATTCAATTTAGTTTTGAAGATGGTGTCATCAAAAAATTCTCGAATTTGTGAGCTTGAGGTCCGAAGAAAATACCTGTCTTCTTGTGGTGTAAGAGCGGCACAAATATTCCAACATTTATATGAACCGAAAGAACAGGCGAATGTTCGTTGAGATTGTGAAATAAAACTTCTTTCAAACTGTCCCTAGATCATTAAATGAATAGCATTCTCTCTTCTGATACTTAGAGAATAACATTTTTTTAAGAAGCTCTGTAAGGTTGTTTTTTAAGGTATTACCTAAGCTCAGGGTTTAACCCTATGATGCATACAGCACAGTTAAGGCGGAAGGAAATTAGGGAAAAGGAGATTGAGAAATTTTAACCTGACAAATGTTACAAGTAAGCTACAATTATAAGCATGAAAATATTACTATTCAACATCCCAGTGGGTTCGGAAGTACATTTCTTCTTACCAGAGGAGTTATCTCAACCACTCGTAGCTACATAAACACAGTAGACTCAATCTTCCTTCCTAGAAAATAAACAAATCATAATGTCTTTTCGAAAACATAAAACTTTCATCCTTTTAGCCAAACGAATCGATTTCAAAAACCAGAAGATGAGGATTTCATTTTTAAAGCTACAAGTCACAAACAAGATCGCTTGAAACAGCTTCAAAAATGTGGTTTTCTGTAAAGTATTGCTTAAGTTCAGGGGATAGCAATATGTAAAGAGATTGGAAAATTTAAACTTGACAAATGTTGCAAGTAAGCCACAATATTGGGCATAACATTTTTACTGTACAATATTCCAGTAGCTACACAAGTACAACTTTGTCAGTAGAATTGCCTCAACCATTGTTGCCCAAATAAATCACCCTGCCCTATGCCAGAAAAGGAAAGTCTGCGGTCATTCGTTTTACATTATGTAATTAAAACCTGCTGGAGAGAAAATTTTAATTTGAAACTAAATTACACTTTTGAGGGGTCAAGCCGCTCACAGTGCATTACGTACTCTCTAAATATTGTGTTTCTATTAAAAATTAATATCTCGGTTTATGGTAGAGAAATTTTGATTCTAGTTTTGAATTTTATACACCAAAACCTATAAATTACACATACATTTTATACTGGAGGATTCTAGTGTGTTTCCGGGGATTTTCACTTATCGTATATAAATATTCAAAACGAAGATATATGAATTTAATTCTACTTTAGAGTCCTATGAATTAAGAAAAATTTTACACATTTTAAAGACCAGATCAGAAACAAGACTTTACCAACCGAGGCCTTCTTTGATATCCCATGCTAGTAAAAAAATTTATTTTAACACAGTTGTAACGTTTTTATACACACATATATATATATATAACACATAATATGATACAATTAACATTTTAAATACCCTCGTTAGCCTAAGCTCTAAAGATACTCTAGAAAAGTAGAACTCTTATAGGCTCGCCATCTTATGTAAGGGTTAAGAAAAAAAGTGGAACACTGAACTGTCCTTGTGGTGATATAAATTACACTGAAGATAGTTCCATGTAGCAATTTTGGCTGACTTTGAGAAATAAGTAAATAAATGCTTTCTAATAATGACAAAAGAATATTTTATGCATTATGATTATTGTATTTATTATTAAATAAGAGCGGCATTGTACGGTTAAGATTTGAATATTTTATATATACACGGGAGTGAGAAAAATGAAAAATTAAGAACTAAGTGAAAAACTAGTAGTGATTATAAAAATTGACTACAAGACGAACAAAAAATTAAAATAGCATGAATAAGATATGCTTTATCAGCTGTAAAAATAATTTTAATGAACATTAACA
>QYTT01078469.1:0-12030 GCA_006980735.1 Dasypogon diadema | reverse complement strand
CTTATAAAATGTCTTAAGTGCAGTTCTCTTTCTCTTTAAATGCCCTTTAAATGTTCTAACCGACTTATAAAATGTCTTAAGTGCAGTTCTCTTTCCCTTTAAATGTTCTAACCGCCTTTCTAAATTTCTTATTTCCATTCTAAGGGAGACGAAATTAATCAAATATCAAATACACTCAGTGCCATTACTATGCATCCTATTTATTTTCAGCTTTAGCAAATTATTCAAGAAAAAAATAATTTTTACCTCTCCTGTAAAATTACAAATATGTCGCTTATAACACTTTGCCTTTCCAGTATCGATATATATATATACATATTATACAATTAAAATTTTAAATACCTTCGTTAGCCTAAACTCTGAAGATACTCTCGAAAAGTAAAACTCTTATAGGCTCGCCATCTGACGTAAGGGTTAAGAAAAAAAGTGGTACCTCTGACTGACTTTGAGAAATAAGTGAATAAATGCTTTCTAATGATGACAGAAGAATATTTTATGCATATGATTTTGTATTATATATATAAATTTATTATTAAATAAGAGCGGCATTGTACGGTTAAGATTTGAATATTTTATATATACACGGGAGTGAGAAAAATGAAAAATTAAGAACTAAGTGAAAAACTAGTAGTGATTATAAAAATTGACTACAAGACGAACAAAAAATTAAAATAGCATGAATAAGATATGCTTTATCAGCTGTAAAAATAATTTTAATGAACATTAACAGTGATCGAAAATTCAAATATATTGAATAGAATTGGCATGCAGAGATATATAGTTATACCTGCATGAATTATGAATACATCTAATAATGGACTTAAATGGAATAGAGATTGACCAGGACACATACGAGTATTAAATGGGGTAAAATGCTTTAAACTCCATAAGAAGAGAAGTCCCCCATACATCTTGATTTTAACGGATTTAATATAGTTCTCCCACATGTTTTATGGGAAATGATGCCCAAATTGTGAACGCTGTGTCCATAGTATCATAGTGCCATTGAGCACATTGGAGGGCAACCAGTTATATTATGCTTTCTTCAATAAATTACTAAACAATTTGATTTTTGAGAATTTAGTGTAAGCACATTCTCAAATGTCCAGCAGTGTATAGAGGCCAAATCATAATTAATTTGGCAGATCCCATCTTCTATAAGTCCTATAAGTAAGGTGAAGTTTCCCATGCTTAACGCTGCCAACTAGTCCTATCATCAATAATCACACAAAAAAGTAATGGGCCAAAGATAGATACTTGAGGAACACCAGAATTAACATAACATCAGAGAAGATTATTTACCATGGGGGAATAAGATTTGAGCTCTGCCAATAAAACAGTTATAAATTAACTTAATAGCATAAGGAGAGAAGTTGCATTTACAAAATAAGTCTTTCACAGAAAAGTGGATAAATGACTGAATCAAAGGCAGATCCAGGAGCACTAAATTGATTATCAGAGTAATGATGTTGTCTAATTACATAAATACAATTGAGCCGAAAGCCTGACTGAAAAGTATTCAAAACTTGTGAATTGTATTATGTTAGTTCAAATAAATATAATTTACAATTTCCTACGTGTGTTATAGATCTCTACCGTGAGGAATATTACCAAGCGCTGAATAAAAAGCTATGAGTCAAGTTTATTTGTTATTTCATTTTTATGCAGATCCACTTCAACTTAAGAATATAACTAAACTAACCAATGCGCTTTACCAAAAAAAAATTAAAATAAACAAAAACGGAGATATTTGCATGACTCATTTTATTCAAAAATTTCTGACATGATTCTTCTTTTTACACACAAAAAGGTTCTTTTGCATCGTATGGCATTAAAAAAATTTTATTGCTGAGATAAATTGATTAAACAGGTTTTTCGGTAACAACCCTTCTTAATATATATATTTACCAGGTTTAACTAATTTATTCATAGAAATATTCTACGAAAAGAGATCAATTAAGGTGCGGTTAAAATTTTCTCTTCGGCTGTTGCATAATAAAACGCGCACTTTTGATACGAATTCAACGAATAATATTACTGACTATAATGAAAATAAAAATGTGTGAAACATCTACTCCCAACAACATACAAAACTGCCCACATAATATCGTTATCGAATTTAATTAATTTAAATTTCAACTTTGGGGAATTTTAAACAGCAGGAGGTTTATTCTGCTGGGCTTGAACGAAATCATGGTGTCAGTTTCTGCTGCCAAATTTATGACACATTATTTAAAAAATTTACATTTAAAATCTATTAAGGGTTATTCAAATAAATTCTGAAAGACAACATGCTACCTGTGTATCATATTGAATTAATTTTCTCAGCTCCGTAGTTTTTAGTTTATTTCCTGTTCAAATGTTCTCTCCGTCTACATTTCATGGTGATAAAAAATTTTAAAATTTTAGTATTTAGAACAAGGTGTGTTAAGCATTGCCTTGCATTATTATAATAAATCTTCATATGAATTCATATATATAATTAGTTAGGGAAAGGGGAATACTTTTCCATTATTAGAAATCTTTATTAAGTGTACTGAATAACAAAAAGATTATTGAATTTTGAAACACATTCTCTGTGATTTATTGCATAAAACTTTTATGGACATATAAATTTTCTTTGCTAAAATATTGAAACTCAGATAAACTATCCAGATAACCCATACTTCTTTGTAGTAAAAATTAACAACATTACTAAGAAAGATCACTGTAATTTGTAGATCAAATTAGATTGCAACGATGAGTCAAATCAAATTTCATCCGCCAGAACAATAGCATTTTTTCCATACAATGGATGACTAAAAGGACCTTTGATTTTTTTTATTATTATCATATTACACAACACTCCTTACATATAGGAGACTGAATACTCTCTATGAAGTAATAATGATCTTAGGACAGTAAATTTGATTGATTTCAAGAAGTCGGTTGTTTTGTTTGTAATATTCATTTTTCAGATCCATTTTTCAGGCCACCAGTTGGCCTATTGTGCTCCGCACTGTTTAGAGTTCCTCCATCAGTCCCACTCTTTCGAGAAAGAGAAGTATCTTTTTGAAGGAAATATTCTCGAAGACTGTAGGCCTCAACGGATGTGCTCCAAACAGCTGGAATCGACATCGTGCAACTGCTTCGCATTCGCAAAGAATGTGCTCCGACGTCTCCTCCTCTTCGAGACAGAATCTACATATTTCGGTGGTTTCAACGCCCATCCGATTAAGGTGCTTTCCAAGCCTGCAGTGCCCTGTAAGGACCCCTACAACGATTCTTACCTGATTCTTTGGCAGTTGTAATAGTTCCAAAGTTCTTTTTTAGGAAGGTCTTTTAATAAATTTTTTTGTTTGTTTTGAGCCCCTTTCCAATGCCCACTTCTGCTCCAGCTGATTATGTAGCCAGGTGTTGAGGGCGTATTTAGCGGTTCTATAAGAGATACCGCAGAAAGGTTCTGGTCCAACGAGGGGCATTGATGCACCTCTCTTGGCCAGCATGTCTGCTTCTTCGTTACCGTCAAAGCCTGAATGCCCCGGTATCCATTGTACCGTTCTGTGCTCCAAGACTAGACAGCACTTCGATACACTCCCACACTAATTTTGACTTGATTTCAGGAGAGGATATGGCTTTAAGTGCAGCCTGGCTATCTGTGTAGATATATATTTTCCTGTTTGTATAGTTTCGAAGGAGGTCTTCGTCGGCGCATCTGGCGATGGCATATACCTCCGCCTGGAATATTGTTGCATATCTCCCTAGGCTTTGATGTATCCTAACCCTGGGAGCGACACCATATATTCCTGCTCCGACCCCCTCTTCGGTTTTAGAGCCGTATACCAGATTAGGGCTCCTTTTTCATGGTTAAGAACCACGGCCTCTCTGTTCGGTATAATGACTCTAGATGGCAGACAGAAGTTATGTTTGGTTAACATTCTGTCTGCCACCATATCCAATATTGGTTCTGATTTAGTTCCATCAGATAGGGAGATGTGATTGTTGGATCTCCAATCCCCGCTTCCATCTGACATGGCTCTTGCTGGAAGATAACTCTTATACATTTCCAAGTACTTTCTTCTAGATATTTGTGTCCAAAAGCACTTCAGTACAGCTTTATTATTATTTTTTTTAAATTTTAAATAATGCTGCCCTGGGTTGTATAATGTTTGTTAGTGTTTGGTTTTAACTCCTTTTTTTGCCATTCATTTCTAAGGATATTTCAGTTCATTTATTCCCAAGCGGGGACACTTCGCTGGCACTATGAAAGGCGACGGAAGCAGCAATATGTCCCCTTACTATTTACACCTAATTTCTATTTCTTTCTTCTTGGCCAACTATTCCATTTTTAAAGCTAAATTATCTTGAAATAATATTTTTAAATTTTACACGTTAATGGCTAATATTAATTAATGTCTAGTAAATTGATGGGAATTAGAAGGGCATCACACGCCCAGTACAACAATTTTAGCACTTACTCAAGCTGACTACATGGCACCGTGAATCCAAAAATTTCTCGGCAATACTCTGAAATTCCGCTTATATTTTTGGGTTGTTTTATCCGTTAAAAACATGCTGATTTCAGACCGATTTTTGTTGATTCTTTATTGAATCACAAATATATTTCAATGGATATTCCTACATAAATTATATTATGGTATTGGGTAGCTTTGCGGACTATACGGAATACCTTTTCTTGGCTTCTTCACTTCTTAAATACAGCTGATTGATTATATCTTTATACATATGATACATATCTATAATAACTATCGGGCGTCAGAATGCTTGATCATTACTCACACAGTTACGATAAATTCTTGTACTACAAAATTTATCTTTCACATATTTGAAATAGGCTACCTAGGTATTAAAGTCCACACCGAAAAGAAGGAATGAAGGCTCCGGAAATTGCTCCCTTATAGCCAGGCCAAAATTTGTGGGAAATTGATCAAGCTTGAATTTTCGGACTAGTATGAGGTTGGGTAAAATTACCAAAATGATCTAGCACCTTAATTCGATAGTCTATATTAAAACTATATAAGCGTGCTCAATCGCAATGAAGATTAAGGGTGTATACATTAAAAATATGCTACAGTTGAAATGTCTAAGCAAAGAGTGAAGTATAATTTGTTGTATAATTTATCAAAATTAAATAATTGGAGTGTACTTAAATTTTTAAAACGTCCACCGGTGAATTTTTTCTCTCATTTCCCATGGGTTCGTTAGTGTACATTTGGGAATTTTAAATGTTAGAGAATAAAAACTACGATCGTCTAAGCTGACGTGCCACCAAAGGAATTGAACCTGTGTCTGAGACATCAAAAGTGAGTTGAAATATAACACAGTCTGAAAGATTAGAAACTGATGCAAAAAATTTTAAATTATCAGCAAATAACAAAAACGATGCCTCTGAAAATACTTTGGATACATCTTTTGTAAAAGTAATAAATAATATAGGACCAAGATGGCTTCCCTGAGGAACTCCTGAACTAACAGTAATAAGACGAGATGTAAAAGAATCTTTGATCTCCGTCAACGTTAAAAAATTATTTTACAGCATATTCAATTTTTGACATTTGAGAATATTGTTCTGACAGGGGCTTTTATACTCTTGGGTTGGTAAAGGATTCCAGGAAATTTTAATCAGAGCCCTTCGAGGTCACCAATACTATGACCGCACTACCTACTGATCTTATTGCTCTGTCTCGTTCATATAATACTTGTTGTGTTATCTTTGACTTTATTTTGTGCCATAATGACTTTATTACTTTCAAATACCTTATATTGTATTCTTATATTTAAATACACTACTACAGTGCTCCAGAAAATAGATAAATGTCTCAGTAAACTTGAACTTGTGAACCTAATCTAGCATAGACAGTGCAGTGCATCCTGTTTTTAGTAAGATTAATTCTAGTCATGTTTCAAAGAAATTTATCAGCCTATCAATTTCGTTAAAATACTGGGATGAATAGTTAGAAACGTTTTTTGTTTAGTTAAGTGTAAATAATTTACCTGATGAACTTGACTCCAAAAGTCAAAATAACGTCACCTTAAAACCATGCATAACTTGTTCAGAAAACTGGGTGTTACTATTTCACTTTATACTTTCACACAAATCTTATTAACTAGTGTTTTTAACCAATTTTTTCCTCTATTTTTCAGGTAAGAAATATTTCTATTGTCACCAGGATTTAAGTAAGTACATTGTAAAGTGTATGCTATAATTTGAATAGAGAATTGTTATTTTTATCGGATAGGAGTTTACCGCTATAAACGAGCCAAAGTCAATTTTTCAAGCTTAACCTATTTATACTTTGCCTGAGCTACTTGGCACAGAGCACAGGCCACCGCACCCACCAATATTTGTCTACATCTGTAAAAGCAACCTGCTCTCGGATGACTCTTGGAAAAATTTATTAAGAATTAATCAAAACCCCGTTTACTCGATAATCCACTCAGAGTGAGAATAAACGAACCAAGAAGTCATTTTTTATGATAGATATAAATGCGTTGTTCCCAGTAAGATACCTGAACCAGAGCTGTCTTAAACTCGTCGATTATCAATTCATCTCACCGGAAAGTTAAGCCATCCGAATGTGGTTTTTGTGCTTTCGTTGGTGGTCTCTGGAGGAATGTCTTGATCAGCATCCAATTGTCGAATTTCCTTCAGAGCTTGTGGGGTTATAATGCGTGGCAGTGAAATCAATTGCAATCCGCTGAAAGTTTCTTAAGACGGCCTAATTGAAACACTCCCTTACGCTTCTATTATTGCTTAAGATGTGAATATTTATGGGCTCAGACTGCTGGATGTATTGCCGAACAATGGCCTTTCGACATTTTGGAAGTGGATACTACAGATGTTCACAGAATTATCTCACACCACTCCGGAGTTGAACAATAATTGGATTTAGGTCTTAAGTGCGGCAATGCGAACCACAAATTTAAACAATGTAATTGGTAAGACGAGCGCTCAGTTGGAGTCCAAGGTAGCTTGATGGGAATCAGGTTACTGCTTCGTTATTCGATCTGGACGGGTGACATCATGTCAATTAAGTGATTAGTTATTAAATTCTTTTGGAGGTTTTAAATTGGTCGCGTGTGTTACATTTTTGTATAGGGAGGGCTGAAATACCACAATCAAAATGAAACTTTGTGCCCGAAAAGTGGTGAAATTGACTTTAGTTCAATAAAACTTTTTATTCTGTTTTTATAATAGTCGGAACCAATGCACGTAATCATGACTACAGATAACTAGAATAAGACCTCTTGCAATTATACAGAAACTGAGAACTTCAGTCGTTTGAACATGAACTAAAAGTGATAGTGTCACAGGATCAAGGAAATACGGGGAATAAGGACAGTTAATCTCTGGTTGACATCTGTGAATGTCACAAATGTTCCATAACGTGTTTGTTTAGATACTTCACCTGCATCTTGATACCATTGTACAGTTCGGGAGGATTTAGGTTACGTAAGAGCATTATGAAAGTGTCAACATTGAGGTTCTCCACTACGAAGTCAACTCATACTTCTTTGTCTCAGTAGGAAACTTCTTCAACAGAATGCTATTAATGTTTACTGCTTAGACGTTTGTTAGAGTGTGAGTGGTCCTCTTAATCTTCCATCAACATTTTCATGTAAGTCCGAGTAAATCCTTTCACATAGCGCTCCGGAATTTTGACGCCTCCATCCAACAATTTGTCATTTCTTATTTTTAAAATTACGTAAGAAAACTCCTCTGGTTACAAGTCACTTTAAAGATCTGCTCTCATGACTACATTCAAAGAGAGGACTTTAACTTTTGGTTACAAGTAGGATGACTTCAAATTCAAGCAAACAACAGAAGACTTTTGTTAGCACTTAAAACAAATTTACTTAAGAACGAAGATGAAAATTAACTACTAAAATGAATGAATAAGATGTAATCTTATATGATATGTGATGCAACATTAAAGTCGGAAAACCTAAGGATAACAATAAATAGAATAAAACACAAAAGTTTATTCTGAAATAATATTATACCGCACAATCAACCTGTTAATTATTTTCAAACAAAAATCGCGCGCACGAAATACGAGTCTTCCATAACTGAACACCAAAATGTTGGCAACAATAAGTCGAGACGCCTATTAGAGCTCAAAAATTCTATCTCATCATATCAATAGCCTGATATTTTAGGGTATACGACGGAATGGAGAGATGCCAGAAGCACACACCTTAAGTATCGCCCGAGTGAGCAGCCCAAGAAATGGCAACTATATACCTTAAATATATGCTGGTGAATTGGGCGAACAGCAACAACTATCGACGAAACTAAACAACTAAGCAATATTTCAATCAGGGTTTCGAAATCAGCACAGCTGCATTATAACTCTTCTTACGGTATCTGATGATATTAGAGTAGCTATAGATCACGTCTCTCAAATCTTCGTTAAATTCTTAAGGGGTGTTCCTCAGGGCTCCATTTGGGGCCTTTACTTTTCATGCTCTTTGCTAATGATATTTCTGAGGCTATCAGTAATTCTAATTTTCATCTTTATACCAACGACGTATAATTATATGTTTCCCGTCCCTTTATTATTTTGCATCACCAAAGACAAAAGCACCCACTTCTTATTCGTTTTAACAAGTGGATTGTTTCTTTATTCTGTCAGTAGCACCGCTAAACTTTTGGCAACACTGCATCGAATGACGACCAAAGTAGAAACTGGTTGGAAGCTGCCGGTCGCTGGAAGTTGGCAAGTCCAAATTTGTTTACTGTCGTTAATCAGTTTGCTTTAAGAGATTTGACAGCGAACATTTTTATTTGTTGTTCATCGTTCCTCGCAATTGTGGTTAGGGCAATAACATGCAATATGGGCAGACCTTCTAAGGCCAAATGCAAACCTAGTGAAATCTTTAAATACCACTCTTAACCTCATGGAACAAAACGAGTTCAGAGGTGGAAACAATAAGCTACCATTAGTAAAGTAAGGTGAAAGCAACGAGTTTACAAGCAGCGAACGAGTTCTTACCGGTAAAATTACAGACAATAACCAAAGCTGCCGAAGACTACCGTAAATCCTGCTTACCAATTAAAATTTATATGATTGTAACATTTCATGTTTGAATCGAGATAAACTCCCAGATTCATGACTTTATCAATAAAAGGCAATACGTAGTTATATATGAGGACAGATGGAAAGCCAGATACGTCGAAAAATCTGCAAATCATTACTAGCTGCCCACATGGCGACTTTCCTCAAATCCTCTACCAACCTAGAGAGACGACTGAGGAAAAAATGTACATCATCAGTGTATAGATGAATTTTTTACCCATCACAGCAGGACTTTTCCTTTATTTTATTAAAATCTGGCTTGCTAGGGAAAGTGAATCCTGCATGGTAAAATTTGTAGTCAGAATCCCCCCCCAAAAGCACTTGAAGAAAACATTCACTCAAACAGAAATTTATGTGAGTTTTGTCTGGATTACAAATAAACAACTCTCCACGATATTCTGCAATGCATTGCTACCTATACCCCACAAAACGCTCGAAAAGGGGTCCATTATTGCTCCGAATCATCGCTTAATCTTGGAATTATGTGCAAACAATAAACGATTCATATTAGGCAATTTTAACTCACCCACCATAGTATCCTAGCCTTCCTGCAACAGCCTGTTATCTTTTTCGGGACGATAATCAATTTTTTTCGGTAAATTTTAATCCCAAACTGTTCCGTATTTATTAATTGGGGTTGTGTCAGAATTTAAAATCTCATCGAAACATTTTAAAATTTAACTGACACGAATGACATGTTAGGTTTGTCTAGCTTTTCTGTAAGAACAAGCTCAGAACAAGCTGGCGTATAAAAACAGCATAGAATTTATTATTACTAGGAGACCGCTGTGCAATTGCACAAATTGAAGGTATATGAGTGACATAACGTTTTTATATGTTCCCTCAATTTGCACCTTAAATTTCAAAGCGCGTTTTTTTCAGAGGTGTCCCCTGTAGGCCTAATCCTCCCATGCATGTAAAAAGACACTTGCAAAATATTTTACCATGCAGAATAATGAAAAAAGTTCCAATAAATCCATGTATTACATACTTATCGGTGGCAAACACCGAACTTAACACCAAAGTTACCCAGGAACGCAACCCCGAACTGATGCGGATCAGTGTTGCCATTATAAAATTTCAAGAAAAGCTCGATGAAACTAAAATATAAATATAAAAAAAGTGACTGAAATACGGAACCAGGAGCTTTCTTTGTATAATTAATATATAGATTTATACGGCATAAGAGATTCCAAAACCGATATACTTTACAAGAGGCATTGAAAGAGGATTTATTGGCGAAATCTTTGGAGTGTTCGCAAAAAATCATGTGTTATTCAACCGCAGAAGAAAGTTATTGTAAGTTATGTCCAGTGATGGGCATTTACGCGTAGATTTCCATTCTTTACACTTCGGCGTAGAGAATGCGTAGACGATGTAGACAATGCATAATTTAAGTAGACAATGTAAGCTTTTGGTAGACTATGTTAACTTCTGGTGGACAATGGCCCTATTTATATGCCTACTATATACCGCACCTGATTTAGCAAAGCCAATAAAAAAAAAAATACTTTTTTCCCTTATTGGCAGAACTATAGTCTCTTTAGGAGGATTTAAGAACTTTTAAAACATTGTTAAATCTTTCAGATTTCTTTAAAGCTCAAACCTTAAAACCTCTTGAAACCGATCATATTAATAATCTTTAGGTTCAGTAAAATATAATTATAGCATCAAATCGTCCCTAGAAATCTCACAAGTCATTTGAGAAAGTACAATTAGTCCTAATGCAATTGCTTTCCCAATACTAGAGGAATAAGCGGCTAGTTTTTAACTTTTCATGTAATCCTCGCTGTTTTCTTCTACTCAATGATTGGGAGCCTTTAACTCACTAAAATGTAATAAATACTTAAACCAGCAAATTAAATCGGTCAGGTATTGTGTATAAAATACAAATAGCTGATTACACCGCTTTTTTGTGTCTGGATGAAGTACAAGAAGGAAAAAGAGTGAACTCTTAAGATGACGTTATCCCCTTAGGGCATAACCGGTGAAATTATATTCTATTCTCACAAATATAATTATATTTTTCGGAAAGTTTGCTACTAATACAAAATTATTCTGGAATCCTCAAGAAATTACCATATCTCCACCCATTTTTGGGATATCAACAAAAACTACTTATTGGATTGTAATATGGAGTTATTATCTTACTAATCTTACTTTTCACTTCACTTTTCCAGTTTTAGTATTAAAAACTGAGTTCTTTCACCACCTCATGTAATGTGATGTGTCCTAATGTGGGATTTGTATTTTAGGTACATATATACCATATGTGTTTCAAAAGTATTCATATATATAAAATACAAAAGTCGTTTAGTAGGCAACTATTATTTCACGAAGTAGTTTTGATTAGTCAGAACTAAATTCAAGACTAGTAAAACAACTGTAATATGAATTCCATAACAGTTCTACAGGACAGAAGGGAAAAGGAGAAAAGTAAAAGCCTAAATTTGTAGAAAAGGCAGGCTTGCAAGAAACTCAAATTTCGAATCAATTCAATAAATGACTCGAATTTAGAGCGGACTCCATTTTTAAACCTACTCAGAAATGAGTCCGCTTAAGATCTAAGTCCGCTCAGATTTGAATTAGATCAAACTTAAATCCCATCAAAATTTAAACGCGCTCAGTTTTGAGTCCATTCAAGATTTGAATCCCCTTATACTTCCTACGCTTAAAATAAGCGGACTCAAAACTGAGCGGACTCTAAGCAGAGCAAACTCTAAGCAGAGCGGATTCAAATATTGAACGGACTCAAAATTGAACGGAGTTATATTTTCATTGAACTCAAATCTGATCGAACTCAAATATTGGTAGAACTCAAATTTGAGTAGAAACAAATCATAAGAGGACTCGCTTCTAAGCGAACTCAAGGAGTGGCAGTATTCTCAGTTCGCTCACAATTTGAGCCGATCGAAAATCAAGTAATAAAATAAATATTCCCAAAACAATA
>QYTT01078467.1:16427-37582 GCA_006980735.1 Dasypogon diadema | reverse complement strand
GGACGATCCATTAAAGCCAATTTTATCTAATTTACGTAATAAAATATTATGAGACAATTTATCAAACATTTTAGTAAAATCACAGTCAACTTGTGAACGTGATTCGAACTTATCATTACAAAAAGGCACAAATTCAAACAGACTATTGTATCTTGAATGACCCTTTAAAAACCGTTGTTGTTTCGAAAATATCATAAGTTTAATATTAAGTGTTAGAACTTCCGCACTAAGTCCATCAGTATGTTTTTCATCGAGTCATGCCGGGATGCAAATCCTTTCTGATGATATTAATGGCCATAATGAAAAAATTAACGCGTTCCTCAGCGGTGTGAGCAATCTTAACTCAAAATCGACTATGTCGTTTGATCGTTCTCACGAACTTTCATTTAATATAAAAGATGACCTCAGTGAAACTATTACCAATTCTGAATCCACATCGTTTCCGCAATCCGCCTTTTCCATGCAGTATTAAATGTGTGAGCTGAAATCTTGGATATCGTCGGCTACTACCAACTCCAAAATGATTGATCGCTTGGCTCCGCGCAGCACGATAAACATCTCTTCCATTCGATCTACTCCAAAGCTAATTTCCTGTAATTCGGACGAATCTTTTTCTGTCGCAGTATTTTCGCAGATGTACAATAGTAGCCGGCACTCTTCTCCTCAGTAGTTATCATTATCACCAATCAAAATTTTATCAGTGCTCCGAAGTATCGATACCCGATCGATAGTAAGCTTGAAAATGTTCCTTCAAACTTTATATGACACCAATAAGCATTGTTCGTTCTGCCTTCAAACTTTATGCAACGTCAGTAAAACTTGCAGTGCATATCCAGAAGATTTCTTTTCGTAGAACCCGAATGCAACACAGAGCATACTGGTACCTTTAGCATAATTTTCATAATCTTCCTATAGAATAGATATATATTCTAGAATAGATATTATATTCCTATAGAATAGAATAATCTATTGAACGACTCCATAAATTGGTTAATAATAATAATAATTGTAAAAAGCCTGTAAAATAACTGAAAGTGGTTTAGAACTTTATTGAACCAAAAACAAGCCCACACTGATCTTAACACCAACACAATATTTTCGTTTTTCTAATAATTATCAAATCCAATAACAAGAAGTGAAGTTCCCCATTTACTTCATGTGAATGATGGCATTTGCTACCATATTTATACAATAGTATTTTGCGACAAATCAATATCCCTATTACCCAGCACTAAGAACGAGACCTTCAATTGGTAATTGCCGTGAAGGTAGCAGGAATGATCGGAGTATAGCTGCAGGAAAAAATGTCTTCACATCCAATGACTTGGTTGACTGGAGAGGTAAAGTCAGTAGTAACCTGAAGGATATTATTAGACTTCTTTCCCAGTTGTTAGCTGAGCATAATAAATATCCCAGGGGAGAAGCGTACGAATTATTTATGAGTAAATTTTCGGTTCTAAGTCCATCCATTATCCCGACAGCTTGTTGGAAGTGTGATTTTGTGATTGATGAATATTTGATACATGACGGGTTATGTCTCATATAGCCATATTTCTCCGTTTCGTTAACGTATAATGCATGAGATGGAATCCGAAAAGTACATTTACGTGAGTATACCCTCAGATCCCTACAGAAAGGACGGCAACAAGAAAAGCACTCAATCTATTTACTGAAGTGACACATTATCATATTCACTCATTTTCGCCCTCCATTTCCTTTCAGCTCGGGTTCGGTTCAGGTAAGTATCAAAGACCGAGTTTCCTCAGTTCCAGGAATGTAAAAAGTTCTCTGTGGGCTGGCATAAACCCGGGTATATGTTGCAATGGGTACAAACACAAGAACAGATTTCCATTGGAATATTTCCTGTAGAGCCAGAAACAGATACCAACAAATCCAGGACTTCATTTGTCCTATCCTCGGCTGTGTTCTCATTTTAAGGAAAAGTCTTTTTAACCACTTTAGACAACAAAAGAGATGTTAACGTCGTTACTTCAAACAATAGCCTCGCGAACTGAAGTTGAAAAAAGCCCATGTTAGGCCAAAGACACACACAAAAAAAAAGTTGCAGTTGGGATAGGTTGAATTGAAATCCAGAATTACATGACTGAAAGGAGCGGAAGATTTAATGACGGGAAGTCACTGGTGATGAATTAAAAGAGCTCCTCAAGAGAGTAACTTAATGAAGTTTCGGGCTGATTTTAATTATGACGGCAGACAAATTATAAGGAGGTGTACATTTACTGCATGAAACCATTCGCTTTTATGGTGGCTAAATACATTCGCCCTGAATAGATGAAAAGCAGTAGATCTCGTGCAATCTGTCGTCAAGTGTACTAAGGATTATCTTCGTAAACTGTTGAAAGATGTATTATTCTCCGCTCGGTGAATACAAACGCGGTTACTTAACGTCACTGAAAATCTGTCTTCTGTAAATAATTATCCTCATGGGGACACTTTTGTGCTGTCGCTGGAAAGTAGAATGTTCATCTCCGTCTAGGAGACATCAATGAGTACCCTAGGGACAGAGTTAAATTTAACAACTTTCCGAATAGTATAGTAGATAATTTCTCTATCTCTATAGTGAACTAAGTCACTTCCCTGGTGGAGATTTTAAATTGGTTGGAGATTTTACAGTGAAATTTTTAAGACAAATTAGCGCATAAACAACAATGCAACTGTTTCGACTACTTTGTTTCTATAAATCCTATAGGATCATTTGAATGGAAGACTCATTATACACTGGAGAACTATATCTATATATATACGTATATATTGTTGGGATTTTATTTTATTAAACCCATTCCCTGGGCAAATCACGATTTAGCACATATTTCCGTATGATAATACCTATCATCTCAAACTCATTACGAATTGAAATGGTACAACTTTTCTGAATCCTGGTTAAAAACAGTTTGCCTTTAATCATTTATCATTTAAAATTAGAATATGCTAAGTAGTAATAATTGAAAACTACTATTACGAACCCATAAATTTCAATTTTAGAATTGTATGAAGAGAAACAACCCTCAATCACAAACCTGCTCGTTTGAAGGAATTAGTATTATATATGTACGAAATCGGCACCATAGCCTCTAATAAAAATGTTTTAAAATTGTTCAACTAGGTATTCGAAACATCCATAGAAAATCAATAGTGCCTCTGTATATGAATGCGTTAATAATAGGCTGGAATGAGTTCATCCACATCTAACCCCATCCAACTAATTTATTTAGATACCGTAAATGAACCATAATGAAAATAATACTAGGACGGCAAAAATAGTTTGATATCCTTGAGACATGCAGAGGCGTGAAAAGTTTTTATTTAACGTGGCGTGGCAAGGACTACTATTGCCTTAGAATTGCTTTGCTATAGCTCCATTTATTCATAGTTTGAGTCAATGAACCCCGAATAAGATTAACCGCATCTTCTTGCCGGGTATACACAACTTCCAAGCCTGTGCAGATATGTTGTTGCCTCAAAAACTGCAAAACAAAGCAGCTTTTCTCCAAATCCATTCGAATTTAATATATGTAGATGTTAGTGCTGACCCTTTTTAGTTGTCCTCCTAAATTATCTACATAGATGCGTTATAGAACCAGTCCATGCACTTATATATTTGTCAAGGAAATTAAACAAGACAATATCTGCTCAAAAGTTCCCACAGAGTCCAAACTAAACCACAACAGCTTTGGCAGCAGGACAATGTTCCAGGATTTCAGGGCTTCTTCTTTAAAATTCGGTTAGTGCACGTGTCGGGTGCGATTGTCCGCAAAACTTTGTGTCACTAGGGTGAGTTTGACTATTGTTGGCAGACACGTTGCATTCTGTGAACTAAAACCGCAGTAAATCAGGGCAGAAAGGAAGCAAAGCGATGCTTTTGTGTAAATACCCCTTTGTCATGGGGAATTAAGCTCTTGTAAATAAAGAGGCCGCTTAATGAATGATTGCTTAAATTTGTAACCCTTTTTTTGTCACGGATCATGATATTGAAGGGGTTCAAGTCGTAACAAATCTGAGTGCTGGGGTCTTGCATGCTATTGTGTCGGAATATTAGCGGAAGATTTATTATCCATTAGCTAAGGAGCGGAGGCTTTATGCACCATTAAAATATAATTTTTTACTGTAAAAAATGATTTTAAAGTGGACAGTTTTTGAACACCATTAATCATTCAGGGCCAGATGATGGATATTCAAGGTGGCTGTAGTCGTTGAGAATCGTTACAGACAACGTACTATATTAAACTGGTAATTGTTGCACCTTTTCCGGCACCATGCTGTTCCCTCCAGGACAACTTTTGAAAGATATTTAATAGACCGAAATCCTTGGACTAACGATAATTATGTGGTTCGTTCACAATGGCACGGTGAAACATATCTACGATCTAATTAACCGGAAGTTAATAACAACAAAATGTGGCATATGTAAAACAGTATGGTACCTTCGAAAAATTCTGCTTCCACATGGCTCTCTTAATTGGCTTTGTTATTATGCTAAAATTTCATTAATAGTAATAAGCGCGACTTTCGATGTTAACGCTATATTCAATGTTACCCCAAAAATAGTGGGCCACGACATGGGTCCTCTCATTGGGCTCACGCAAGCATATCATAATTAATTCAGATATTGATCCATGAAGAGAGTACCTGACATATGCCCCTACAAGGACACATCCTGATGAGCACTTCAGCTGTTGACGGAATTAAATTGATGTCATTAGCAGTTTCAGATAAAATGTTATATGCCCGTTCATCCTAAATTATGGAGTTTCGGATGTTAGGGCTGAGATTAATGGCTTTAAAGATTGCATTTGATAATATAGAGTTACCGGAAATACTCATTAAAGTCAATTTTGGATACATTTCAGTTTCATGGAAGTATGTGGATGAAATTACGCAAGGCATACTATGACTGTTAGGGCCACAAGACCAGGACATGTATGTTTTGCCTTTTGTGGGTACAGAGCACTGCTACTTTGATCGTTAATAAATGGACAAATTTTCAGGTATATAATTTAAATAGGGTCCCCCAGAAATAGACATAATTTCCATAAAGTCCTATATGTTTAATTTTAATACCCGACTGTCCGACTTTAACCCGTTTAATAAATTTATGAAGAGGTCCTTGCAGCAATTGCAGCAATATGCAAATATAATTATTGAACTTTTGTTACGATTGCGGGCAAGATATCGATTCACTTACAGCACTGAAAGTGGGTTATTAAAGTTCACATCCGGGCCCCATATCATTAAATTACCATTTCAATCTCCAAAAATAATTAGAGAATTTTGAAATGGCTTATCAGGTACTAATAAAATATAGAGTTGCAATAATATTAAGAGTTTTCTATCGTTTCAATAGTTTCTGACTAATAAATATTGATGAAGTCTAGAATTATTTTTCTAGAATTTATTTTATTTAATTTGTTTGTGGGGCTGTTTGTACCGCTGTAGCAACGTAATATTAGTAGTTATTTGGAATTACATAGCGTTAAATGTTTAAATAGAAAAATAAAAAGAAAAGGGATTTAAATTTCTGGTTTTTGCAAAAATATAAAGAAAAAAAATAATCTACGTATGTTGAAAAATTTCCTCTTGGGACGTAATCAACGGATCAAGGTTGACAATGCATTTTCCGCACCGTTGTCGTTAGCACAAGGGGTCCATCAGGGATCAATACTGGAACCTTTGTTTTTTAGTTTCTTTATTAATGATTTTCCATGAGTTGTTAATAGTGTAAACAACGACGACATAACCTACAATTATATCTGAACCGTCCTATTGGTCTTGAATATTTTATATCATGCATCAATTCTAATCTAAACAAAATCTTCACTTGATCCAAAAATAACTGTTTGCAGTTGAATCCTGGAGAGTCACAATGTGTCTGTTTTTATGTCCTTGATGTAGGGTATTATAAGTTTAAGCAAACGTTTGTAACCCATAGAAATTTTCATGATACACAGAAATAAACTATATTGCTATTAATGGGAGAAGAAAAGAAATCGTTCCGTCTATCTGTCGGTCTATCTGTCCGTCTGTCTATCCGTCTCTTAGTCCACGCGTTATCTCGAGAACGCTTTAAGCTAAAGACTTAAAATTTGATACACTACTAAAATTGAAAGATCAAGTTCGTAAATCGTCCTATCTGGATAACTTCTTCATAGGGTTGCCATATGAAACCTTCAACCATATCAAATAAAAAATCGATATTTTCTTTCTAAAACGAGAACCCTTCGTAGTAGAGAGCTAAATTTCGGTACACAAGTACTTCAGTAAAACCTGAATATTCCAGCAGAAAATAACTTTCATATGGCAAACCTTTCAGAGGGCTGCCATATGAAAGTTAGAAATGTAAATTTTTTTCGAAAGTTTTTACGATCGCGAAAAAAATACGCATACATAGGTTTTTGAGGTTGCTGATTTCGGATCTAAATTCGGACTTTTAAAATTCAAAATGCTGGATCCAATATGGCGGGCAAAATTTTCTAAATGTAAATATATAAGAGTATGGGATTGTTGATTACGAATTTAAAATGGATTCATTCGTATTTGTCGAATCTATCAGACAGATGAGGTGCTCTTTCGGTGTCGACTTCATGTTCGGTTTTACATCCCCTAAAATGATTCAGTAAGTGATTCAGTGATCAAGGTTTTGTGGCATGCTAGAAATCAATGTTGTTATTCCCCGTGAAAAGCAGTTAATGACGGAAACCTGAAGTGTAATCTTAATACAAACCTAGAAGGCACACTAACTTTGCAATCTCCTTTCAAAATTTTCTACCTGTACACAGAGAAAATATAAATAACTTTCCAGCCGCTGTTTTCTGTCCTTTAAAAACGACATAGCCACCTTTGCCGTCACCTCTTCATGGTCCTTCTTTCATGTGATACAGCCCCAAGCCAACTTCTTACCTGTAGCATATACATATTGTAAATACATACCACTTACTCTCAAAAGTATGTATGTAATAGGATGCGAGCGTATAACCTGCAGCAATTTACTAAAACAAGAAAATGCAATAGGAGCTAAATGACTTACAAGTCAAACTGCATTAATGTCACTTCCTGGCGTTATAACTCGTCATGATGAAATGCTATTAAAAAAGTTCGTGTTAATTCTGACAAATTTTGAATAATCGCCATATTACCTGTGGCATGCAAACGAGCAATGTATGTGCGGTACGTGTGCTGTGTGCGAAGGTAATTGCAATTTATCGTGCTGAGAAAAGGCAAAATTATCCACTTTGATGTGAGGTTAACATATCTCGTTTATCTAGTGTGATTAGCACTGCCAGACTCGCTTCTACTTTAATTACATGCTGCAGTGCTAGACTGTCTGCCTACATTTCTAGTCAACTGGCATGATAGATGAGATATGTTCTATTTGCCATTAACACCTCCTGCACATCCCGGATAAATACAAAGTCACACCCTATTCGGTGAATCATTCTCAGAAAGTGGCGTTTCAGTTCATCGCAAATTCTCAGCTCTCGTCTTGCTACTCCAATTTGAAGTAACACTTAGGAGTGTGTGTAAATTACCAATTTAGTTAATTGCACTTTCATCCCCTTACACCTTTTACGGATGGATAAAGACCCGAATAGAGCGCCTGGGAGGTGGGGGCAGTAAGTTCATAAACGTGGAAGAGTTCCCGGTATTAGGTGCGGCTCCTAGTTATCAGATGGCTGTTAAATTGTACACCGAATTACGAATTTCTCCCCATTACTTAGCTAAATAGTCGACGACTTAAGTACCGGCAGTAATCAAAGGATTCTCGGCTCTCGACTTCTTTTCGTGACTGCGGAGCTATTTGGGGGCACAATTGCTTTATGGACGTACCAAGACGCTATGCTGTAATTTTATTGTCGCTCTGATTCCGGCTGTAGTTTTCATTGCTTGAGCCTTTCTGTTAAGTATTTTTTCCAGTTGGTAGTGTGAGAACGGAACTTTTTCACGATGTTTTTAACGATACTTTCATTAATAAAATCCTTTCTCTGATTGGCGCATTACATTTATTATTTCCTTATTATTACTCATTTCCAGACTCCGAGTCACACGCACGTTACCAGGAAAACTACATTGAGGAGGACAAATTTCTTCCGAACTTCATTACCATTGGCCAAAAGTACAGCATAGCTATTGGGTCCACGGTGGTGCTACCATGCAAAATAAATGAGACAGGTAAGAAATACGGCGTATAAGTGAAAATGTATAGCCAATTTACATATTTTAACTGTAACTTACAGAGCACTCGAGTCAGTACGTGCTAGCCTGGAAAAGGGATATTGCAGTCCTGACTGCTGGCCAAGTAAAAGTGACTGTAAATCCTCGTATACGACTTATGCCACCTCAAGAGGTTCAGAACAACGAACCACGTACGAGCAGCTATAACTTAGAAATCAGAGATGTACGACTCTCAGATGCTGGAGAATATGCTTGCCAAATAGGCAGTATGGAGCCAAAGGAAATTGTACATACATTGGAGGTGTTAGTTCCACCAAAGATAAACACTGTCACACCTTCAACACGAGTAGACGTCTCCAAGGGTGCATCGATCCGTCTTGAATGTCGCGCTACGGGAAATCCACCACCAAAAATAATTTGGACTAGAAAGGTAAATGCAGAAAATTTTTAGTTTACAAAATTTCACTGCACCATTATGTGTGCAGCAGGGATTCCAGGAGGATGAATAGAAGATTGCTTTTAAAAACTCTGAAGCAAAATAATTTTAACTTTATCTCAAACTATTTTCTATGATAAATGAACTTAGGCAAAAATCTAATTTTTGTTGTTGCTATAGGCGTATTTTTGTGGTTGCAATGGAACTGGAGGACTTGATGTATTCTAGAAATGTTTGTGGGCTGAGTGCAATAATTGAGAATGTGGATTGCTCTTATAGTTTTAAAGTAATCATCGTTCTGGTTGCACAGTTTGGGTGTATCGTCTTCTAATGTCCCCATCCTTTTCAAGTGATATCCGAAACTCCCATGCCCAGTAGTCAGATAAACTAATCATTTGAGTGTTCCTCACTCCATATTCAGAAACTTTTGTTCTGATCTGATCACACGACAGCCTAATCTCTTTCTTAGCCTATCGGCAGGTCGTTATATTTTGTCACCGATTTTGGTGTACTTTTATGACCCATTATCGATTAGGTCTTTCATTATGCCTCGCCGAATGGAGTATTAATATTATAGGATTTGGAACTACATAGTCACCTCCTATTTTGGTAAGTTGTGGACTTTTTCATTCCTTTCAATTCCTGGGGATGAATACATCACATCTGACCGCACATCACTTCACGTCTTTGACGTCCATCAAGCAATTCCACTCTTACCCGCTGGTGAAGCGCAGATCCTGTTGATTTCCCAATTTGCTATACATGCAATTTACATTTAAAGAATACTGCTCCATCATAGTACACTCCAGGTAGTCCATCAGCACCCTCTTCTTTGTTTCCAATAGAGAGGATGTCAGACTGACCAGCTTAAAAGATTTTGCCTCAGTGTAATCCCTTTTTCCTCGTTTTGTTTCCATGGTCCAGCAGAAATCTCTCCACAAATAGTTTTTTCGTAGTCGAAAACGAAGCATCAAATCCGATGCCTCTCTACAATGATGAAGATTGAGTTGACAAATTTTTGGACACTGGTAGAGGCCCACCTTTTTCCCAACTGATGTTCGTCACTCAACTGCCTTACCAGCGGATAAACTGCCTTCAACCGAGTGTTCATTCAAAAATCGGACGCACGCAAATTCCAACCTACAGTTGAGTCTTCCGTCCGACCACCTCCTTCTGATCCTGACCAACTCCAACTCCTTCTTCGCGCACCACACAGTACCGTCAAATCCTCGGACCTGCTTTCATATCTGCCCATGCAGATAACCCTCCAGCTGGAGATGTCTTTAACGCAGGCATTTATTCTGCAGATCCCAGGCAGGAGCAAGTAAAAGGACACCCATCCTCAGCATATCTACAAAACGTGCAGGTAGAACAGATCCATTATCTTCCATAGGTTAGTCATTTTCCATTTTTGGGTCATGCGCCTAAGCATCCTGTCTTCCAAGTCAACGTTCATGATGCCAATATGGGCGTCATTAGAAAGAGTGTCCAGCAGAGCCTTTTCGAAAGCAGTCAATTGCTCTCTGCGCAGTCCATACCGACGTCCGACGTTAGCAATAGCCATGGCGAAGTTACCATGAGCCCTCATGAGTCTCAGCCTTCGCAGCCTCAATTGAAGGTAGGAATGCGCGGAGGAAACCGCTCAGTTTTGGCGTCTCTCTCTGGTTGGTTCAGACTTCCAACTTAGGACGGTTGCCTATTTGCTCTTCCACAGTTCCCTCCTACAGAAGTAGGCACTAGCTAAATACCAGAGTCTAGAACCTTGATCCTCTTTGCAAGTGCTGCCACCTTTGTAATCGATTACGCCTTTGGCATAATGACGTCCCCTGAGATTGACCGCTCATTTTTTTGGCCTTCACTAGTATGTTTTGTCGCCTCCACAGACTTAAGTGTGCAAAAAGGTATACAGTGATATATTCAACATGAAAGTACCCTTCAACTAATACGGTAAGGCCCAAGTTGCCCACTTCGACCGAAATGCAGAATGTGTTTTCAATGTTATAAACTGAACATAGAGCTTGTAGGCGACTTGCGACCACTTAGTCTTGATTACAACCCCCTTTTTTCGTAATGACGTATTTTGCTGTTTACAGGACACCTCAATCACGGGTGCAAATTTATATAAGGCTGAGTTAATCTTAAGTACTATTACCTGCTCCCCTTGACATTACAGCCGACTTATTTCAGGCCAGCCCTAGTAAAGTAAATAATCCTTTAAATATTCTCAACATATTAAAATGTTTGCTGTGCGTACTGAAAAACTTAAGCAATGAGTTCCACTTCAACCACTAAGCCAATAAGAACAGAAGAACCAATAATAGAAATTTATGGAAACGTGAAGAACCCTAGAGATGGGCGGTTTGCGCTGTGGATTATACATAAACCTAAATTAATATTTTTTATGGTTACGTTTTACGTCATTAAATTATTTTAACGAGTTGCTCAGGTTGCGGACGCATTTAACCGAAAGATTTAAAAATAGATATTTGCCAAAATTTTCCAGCCGCAACAAAAACAAAGAAATTCCTGCCTCACTTGGGAAATTTCCATAAAATAAACGAGAGCAGTCATTATCATTTTCATAACACTGCAAAATAGGATAAACATTGATTAAAATTCAAATTTCTCTCATTTTTAGAACAACGTGATGCCGAATGGAGAGCCTAATATTACTAGCAACGAGCTCCAAGTGATGTACGCCGATAGACATACTGTGGGTCACTATAGATGTACTGCAGACAACCGAGTGGGGCAACCAGATACGAAGGATATTTTCGTAAACGTCCTGTGTAAGTATTCTGTGTTTTTGTTTTTTGTGGAATTTCACATTTTAGTAGAAAACGTGGAGATGTATCTGAACAGAAATTGGTAATTAAGGCCAGCTAAGCTATCGCACAATCTAAAATGGCACTAAAAAGAGTGCTCCCCAATTAAATCCCACATAGACACGTAATTAAGTGCCCTGGTCAAAAATGCATTACCACATCAACCAAAATTCAACTTTCTCGGGATGGACTGGAGTTGAACCAAGTGCCAAAATGGGTTTTATTAGTGAAGTTCCCTCATAAATAAATTACCATATTAGAGCCAACACATTGAGTGCTTGGAGCGGTGAAAAATGCCGCTGTAAACAGAAATTTCGGAGTATCTGATGCAGGCTTGGTTCCATTATGCAAATGTGCTTTTCATGGTAATGACAAAAAATACCGCAGGGTTTATCACGCTTTACACGAAACAACATTTTCCGACATGGAATGGTGTGAAATATAGAAAAGCGCCACAAAAACTTGGTTCACATTGCCCCAGCCAGCACCTAACACACCCTCAACCCTAATGGAGGGATTGCAAAACTTTTCTCTCAGTGTCGGTTAATTAAATTCGAGAAAATATGACTTGAGAAAAAGTTTGTTTTGCTATGGCGTTACGGTCCTCTGCAGACCCATAGACCCATAGCAATTTGGCCACTATAGCATAGGCAAGGTGGCCGCGATATTCGATATTTTCAAAGCTTCATTTATCAGGCTCCGATGAAAACATTGCCTCTGCGAGCCTGTGATCTACGAATAAATTAAAATTTGACCTCATTTGGAGCGAAATTTAAAACCCCCGGAATTGGGCATCCTTGGCATTAATGTTTAATTAAAGAAGTACAAGCGAAATTAAAAAGGCATTTCCAAAAGATGAGGGTTTTGCTGTCCAAGTCATTAAATTAATTCGCTCTAATTAAAAGAACGCTGCCAAAAAGCCTTAAGATGCTAATTGTAAATGTAAATATTATTCTGCGGTGATGGGCCAAGACTGCTTTGCCTTTTAGGTTATACCTATATTGTGCTATTAATTAATTTTTGTGTAGGAATAATATTATTTCTGATAATAATAGAATCCAAAAATTTGGGCGTTTTATGATACATCATATATCCCAACTTTTTTTTCCGGTGAAGCCAATCTTCAGGGAACATATGCACAGTCTTTGCGGGAAGGAAAATGGAAATGGGGGAAAAAGGGATTAGAAAGTCGAGTAAAGATGTCAGTGCACATTCTGCTTAAACAATTGTGGTCTATATAGTCAACAGGGAAAAAAGAAGATAGTAGTCAGTTCCACATTCGTACAATTCTGGTCAAGAAGGATTCTCGAAATGCACGGATATTTTGCGTAGGGATTAATCTACAAGGAAACAGACAAGAGATTTCCTTGCAACAATGTCTATTACAATAGCGATGATAGAACGTTTACCAAGTGACATTATGTCGGTCGCTCCAAGGAATCGATTTTGGAGGTAATCGTTTTGACGGCAATGACCTTAAAAGCTCTTTTTTGGACTTTATCCAACGTGGACACTGCAGTATATTCTATCACTGCTGAAATATGAGAATTATATTCAAATGAGAGTCTAATATATTGTATACGAGTGGTAGATCAGATGGGGTTAATATTATTGTTTTTCGGGTTAACAAGGCCAAGGCTGTGCTTAGCATGATAGGGTATCCCCTGAGCTTTGGCATCACCATAAAAAAACATGTACGCCTTCACTTAGACACTAGTGTTATACGGTGCTTTGTATAGGATCAGAGATATTTGCCACATATTAAAGCGTTTTAAATCAAGAAGTCTTACATTTTTGTAGGACAAAATCCAGGGTAAGATTAAATAGTATAACCAAAAGAGCATCACCGTGTCTGACCCCATTGTTTACCTGATATTTATCCAAAGCGTTGCTTAAAATATGGATCATTGTTGTGGATTCTTTCAACAGTAATACGGCAAAAGTTTTCAATTGCCGGAGTACTCCCATAGCAGTCAGAGCAATTCACTGCATTCACCTGTCGTTTGAGGGATATCGAAGCAGACCTTTGGCTTCGGGTCGTTTTTCGTCCTTCTGCCAGGAGTCGTCTTAGCTGGTCTTCGTCGGAGTGTTCCCAGGCAGTTCCCTAACCTCGACGTTTCTTGTTATTTCGAGCATTCGTTTATAGATTAATTGTCCCATGGTACCTATGGAGCAGCCTGTGATAGACATCCTCCTGCCGGCAGTCGCATAAAATATACTGCGCCGTCTCAGGCCAGCACTTCTGCCTGGTAAACCGAATGTATCTCAACGGACTAACATAGTAATTACAGATCCATCCATAAATATAAAAATATTTATGGATGGATCTGTCTTGGGCATCATAAATTCGAGTCTCGAGAGTAACATTCTGCAGAAAAGTAGACTCTTCCTATTTCTCAACATTTTGTCCACCTATCTGACCAAAACCGGGTTAACCTCACGCCTTTGCAAGGCAATTTTCAGTTTCATGTACTAAATTTTGTCGAACGTACCTTCGATATCCATTAAGATGGCCAAAGTAATGCCTCCTACATTAAATGCCTCCTCTATCACTCTCACCAGCTAATGAAGCGCAGCTTCTATTGATTTTTTAATCCTATTTGACCATCCTTTTTCCCATTAGTTTTTAAAATGCCAAATTTTCTGCCTCAACCATGTCGAACTCCTGCTGTTTCTTATTCCAACGAAAGCATAAGAATTATGCTTCAGCACAAAGTTGACCCTATTTACCTATTTATTTTTAAAACATTGCATGCTATGATATCATAAGTACATATTCACAAACTACACGTCCCTGAACATAAGGTTACCATACAAAGCATAACCAACTGGCTCCAGAAATTACTCCTGTTGCACCAAAGAAAAAACCAACCGAAAGGAAATTTTTAATATCTCCATTAAGTTTCCTTTTAATAAGACCTCCTTACTAAAATTACACAGTAAAACAACTAATGAATATGCAAAAATTCACTTGGCTTTACAGACTCCCCGGAGATTGAAATAGAACAACCTTTTGTACACACTGGTGTCGGGTTCGAAGCGAAATTAACATGCATAGTACATGCGGAGCCATTGCCCCATGTCATTTGGTACAAGGATACAACTCAATTAGGAACTACGGAGCAGCACTCCCAGCAGGTAATTGCATAGTTTAACGTTTGAAGCTGTTTCATTTACCTCAGTCCTCGGCCCTAAACAAATTTCATTTGAGACATATCCCATTTACGGCTTTTTTCCACCCCCCCCAATTCTTTGTCCCATCCTCTCAATTTCCCCTTGATAATAGGATATTTTTAACCAGGAAGAACTTTCTAATTTATTTCGACAGAATCGTGGGAACAGGTATAGCCTAATTATACGGAACGTAACTAACAACGATTTGGGAAATTATACGTGCCAAGCATCCAACAACTTGGGAAAGGATCGCGCTTCTCTAACTTTGAGTGCAATACCGACAGTGTGTGTATTTGACTCGGTAAGTTTGCAAATTCATTTACTAAAAATATTTTCCAGCAGTTCGTCACTACTAATTAAATAAAAGTGAGCTAACTTAATTAATTCTGCAAGTGTTGTGAAAACATCACACAAATTTACTTGGCATAGTATCTTGGAAGACACACCACGTCATCCATTTCTAAACTTCTCTGCATGCTAATTACTTGCTTCAAAAGAGTAAAAGTGAATTTAATTTAATTTAATCTCTCTGAAGGCGCCAGTAAAATGGATATGGATTAGAAATAAGAATATCTAATTTAGCAACAATACTTTTTAAAATCTTGTCCATTTTTCTATTGTATACAGACAAAAGCAATCAGCTAAATAATAATTATCAGTCTCAATATGTTCCGGAACGTTCAGACACTTTTATCTGAAATTACGTCCGGGAAATTAGTTTCTTCACAATTTTGTCAATATTAAACACGGTGTTCATTTTAAAACTTGTCAGCCCTACTATCTTGAGGATATCAACTACACACTTTAGGAATATTGTTGAAATGGAAGATTTTTTTTCGTAAGAAGTAACGACCCCTTTCCAACTCCCACAACCTAGAGCCACTACTTCAAAAATCTTAAATGAGACTTGGGATCGAGAGATACATCATTTTAAAGGACTTTTCATTTTGTACATTTTGCTGCTTCGTTTTTTCAAGAACTGTATGAGTTGTACGAAAAAATCGAAAATTAAAATGCAGTTTATAAAACATAATTTAAAAGAGAGGAACCTTTATCTGAGGTTACTGAAACTGAAACCATTTGGTCTTTACTGAAAAGAAACGTCAAAAGTCTTTTAATTTCCCGAAAAGGTAACCGATACGAGCTAATTTAATTCGAAAATATTACCTGGTATCACTTTTAACTAATGCTATCGTTTTCTTTGCAAAAACGTGCCTATCCATTTTATCCCTTCATTTAATTTTTCCATCAAACCTAGCCAACCCATTTCAGAGCTGAAAACGTTAAAAGAAACTCAAGTCTTTGAATCTTTCGTTCTTATTAACTCAAATCAATTCATCCTGGCGAAAAGGGATCAAAATACCGAAAAGGTAACAGAAGAATAGATGTGGAACTCGGTATTACGGCACTGCTGCCATAAAATACCAAGCATAAAGGAGATAAGAGAAAAATCTTGTTTGATGTGCAAATCGTTCGGCAAAAAGCGCATCAAACTTCAGAGCCCTGACTAAAATGCTCCCATGTGTATTGGACTAATGCTACTGGTTGGAAGGTGTCAGCATTTGTAACGGTCGAACATTTTTAGCATGTAGACATTGTATCGGGCACGAAAATCCTGGAAGATACCGTGATGCGCTTCAACATAAATAAACGGGCTCAAAGGATATTGATGACACTCTTCTGGCGATTATCCATCCACTCTTGTGCTTGCCATCCCTTCCGAGTATCAAACGATGTTTACTCATCCGGGACTATCCCAATTTTTATTCACCCGACCAGCTACACATATCGCATCCTGCCACTACATAAAGTTGCAATTTTATGTCCAAGATACTGCTTAAACTGAACGTACGAGACAGGAGAGTATTTTGGCCGGTTTTGTTCTATTGAGTTTCGGCTCGACTTTTCATTTGAAATGGATTGGTTGGGTGTACCATGATTCCTATGGGAAAAACGTATATCGGACGAGAGTATCTACTAAAGCACACCGCTAGAGCTCGGAAGGAAATTATTTCTGTGGTAGAACATGTTTTATACATTTATTTCGGAAAAGGAAAAAACATTTCCTTAGCACAAAAGGAAAGCATGAATATGCCATCAAAGGGATTCGAAAAGGAAATAAAGTAAAACCAGGGAGATAAGATACTTCAATATTTCCAGCACTTGAACATCTTGTCAACGTGCATTTGCTGAAATTAAGGATTCGCTTTTCAGAGAAGAAGTTGCGAAAGAGCAGAAAATGTTTTTATTCAAATCGTTAAGTTCCCTTTACAAACAGTTTTGCCAGAAAATAATCGAAGATGGCACAAGAAACACTGAAAAGTTTCAGAAAACTTAAAAACGGATTACTTTTACATTTCGAGTATCTTTTAAACTTTTTTTTTTTGAAAAGAAAAAGCAGAAAATTTTAACTGAGTTCGGATCGACGAGTACGGTAATTTGAAAAGCAAAGAAATATGGGTAAGTTCACTCACCACATTACTTCCAGTGGTTGAGTTTTTTTAAATGGTTTGCCCTTATCAGTTCCAAATGTAGCTGAGTAATTTTTTCTGACTAATTTTTACCTGGATTTTAGGAAAGGACTTTATTAACATAAATTTAACTTATTAGAGTTTTATTTTACTGTCCTTTTGCTAGAGTATAAGAAGTAACACTATCATGCACACATAAGTGCAAAATGCAAGTAATTTTAACAGTCAGGTAACTTTTTCGAAGAATTGTTACCTGTGAATGAAGGCATTTCTAATAACCGTCTTCAACTGATACACAAGATTACTGCTTGCATACAGGACATTTTTATAATATATACTCAACATAAATTTTCTAATAGTAATAATCTACTGACAATAATTAAACTTGCGAAGCCACTGGGTTGTTGCACAGTAAAAATTTCACGCTAAAAATTATGTGCCTTATTTTGCAACATTTGTCGGGTTAAAATTTCCCAACCTCCTCTTCCCTAAAATTTCTTTCCGCCTAAGTTGTTCTGTAAAACCGGCTCAATGTACCCTCTAGAGGGTTATGGCCGCAAATAAAAAAACTCGCTGATTTCTAGAAGAACCTTGCATCCGAATCCAATGATTAAAATGAAATCCAAATGCACCTTCGTTAAATAAGTGTTCTATTGCCAGCAGAAAAAAATCAACCACTGGTAGATACCAATGGAACTCCATGCATTGTCTTGCCTTTTTTTGTTAAATAGCCAGGACCCTGATAGTCTCCCAAACGTATGTCACTAATAGGCCTCATCGCTAATTTGCTGAGAAAAAAAACAAAAATGAGAATAGGTACTATCAGCGGCTCAACCAACCAATTCATCTTAATATATTCCTACTTCTTTTCACTTTCTTCGTACCGCTGTATCTGAGATATTTGTATCTTTTCTTGAGGTATTGTCTAAGCTCAGGGCTCGAACCTTTAACACACACAGCACAACTTGGACGGAAGGAAATTTTGAGGAAGGGGAGGTAGGGAATATAACCTGACAAATGTTGCAAATTAATCTACAATTTTTGGCGTGCAATTTTACTGTGTATCAGAGCAGTGATTTCACAAGAACAATTCTCGTCAGTAAAATGGTCTCAACCACTGATATCCAAAGAAATCTCCATGCTCTTTACAAGAATCGAACTCGAGCTCATGGGGGATAAATGTTTCAGAGCTGCGCCTCAACCAACTCCGCTAGCGGTGTGGGTTGCAGAGAGTGTCGAGTAATGGCCCAGGTATTATACCATCGTTTCGATCTCCTCCTCGCATCTGCTACGATCAGCAACATCCGCGAAGGTCCAATTCCCACGAAATTCCTATCATGTATGGTTAGCAATGAGATGCCGCTAAGTGTAGCGTCCACAGATTGTTAATTGTATATTTGAAGTCTTACCATTTGAAAAGTAGCAAAAAGTTTAATAAGATCCTTAAAACCTGTCTGGTTGTCTGGAGTCGATGTTCTGAATATATCTGACTAATTTCGGAACTGATTTGGTCTCCACCTGGAATATTGTGTTGTTGTTCCAATCGTCCCTGGATAGCTATCATCAAAATAAAGTGAAATTTCCAATCCTAATTTCATGTAGATAATCATTTTCTCTTGCTATTGCTGGTAATTTCAACGTACAAGAAGTCAACCACAAACCGTTGCGACTGAAAAAAATCCAATTATAGAGTAGACTGTTTCACGTAAACCTTTAATGTGATGGGAAATATCCTGAATCTTCTGGACCCGTTTTTAAGAGTTCATCCCCACAAGATGGTTACATTTCATCACAGGCTTAATTTAACCTTGGTAGGGTCTCAGCCACTTCACATTTCGTGATGTTGTGGTTTGGGGTCCTTCTGCTCCAATCAGAAACAGTTCAAGTTTGCTAGGATTTTAGAGCCATTTGGACCACTTCACGTCTGGTATAGTGACAAAAAGCGGAACGTCTTAAGATTCCTCTCCATGTAATCCAACCATCATTAATAAAACGTTTTTGCTTTTCCTGAAACCTTCGGGATTTCTTTCAAAAGCCGCTTTTTATGTTCTAGTGGTATTGATTCGGAACACGTGTCTAAACCATGTGCCAGATTAAGTAAAGTGCCCTGTTCGATGTTGTCCACAAAAAATTAATGTGATCCTGTTTACAACTCACATGATAAGCGCTTACCATTTAACAACTGGGCGAAATCTTTTATATCGGGTGTTTTTCTGTAATAACAATTAAATTTCCAGAAATTTCGGAACTAAATATATGTACAATTAAAAATTTTAAGACAAGCTGTGATTGGTCAGCCAGGTCAACAGGATTTGAGAAATTTATCAATATGTGAAAATATAATCACATTTCCTCAAATGGATTGAGAACATTTTCTCGCCTGTTTACATATTTGGATTTTCTGCAAAAGAGAATTCTTCTAGAAAATTTAAGTAACCTACAGTCTTCTGTAAGTTCTCTTCAGGCCAAGATTAATACTTAAAGGCAAGAATTTTACTTGAGAATGCGAACTTTAGAATTTTTATTGAAATTTCTGATAAATTCCAATTTTTTCTCCACATAAAAGATTACATCATTAGATATTCAAAGAGCATTACTACAAATATTTCATTTGCATCCTGCAATACTTCCACTGTTTGCCATTTTCTATTTTCTTTACTTTCTTTGTATTAAAGCAGATTTTGTCAAATTCATGTTTAATCTTTCAGGATATTATCGCATTCTTGCACGAACGGGATTCATTCTTTTCTACCAGATAAGATAAGAGAGTGTGTTTTTGATTTGTTTCGCAGAAGCACCTCCATCGAATCATTTATCAAAGTCCTTTGGGTTAAGGAAATAGAAATACTAAGAGGGAAATGTGCTGGTGGTATAACTGATCTCATCTCTTACAAAGGATAACAGCTTTGAATGCCGTTTTTCTTGAAATTGTAAACAACTCTCGTAGAAAAAATCTGGAGAAGAGATGAAACGCTTTTCTATGGTCTAATTACATCAATGTTAAAAGAATTATACGAATACGAATAGAAAAATATTGATTAATTTCAATTTCCCGTTGGCAGTCGCTTGAATTGATTACATCAATTTAGAACTAAGTTTGTATCGTAGCAAATAGGTTTCAAGAGGAATTACCGTCATTGAAAGTAATGCAAAAAGTTTTGAGATTGTGCTAATAAAAACCACGAAATTGATTTTTATACACTTACTTTTCTATGTCCATATCTCTAGAGAGAGCTGGAAACCACTGCGTCACTTTTTTCATTGAGTCCCACTGTCTCCCTTCAAATCTACAATCAGTACGTCTTAATTATCCCAAAAATGCTAGACATAATCTTTCAGAAAGATCTTTCATCTTTGAATTTCTTAGGCCAAGAAAATCGCCTTGGTAGCTACTGCTTTGTTTTAATCCATGTTATTTCGTGTAAATAAGGTCAAGTAACCTCACAAGAATTTTAAAATTCATTAAAAAAATGTACTACAGAGGCGAAAAGGGGAAAAGTGGGACGGGTTATATATTCCAGTAATGTAAAGAACAGACGGTGAGAAGGACATACGCAGTGAAAAACGACTGAAAATTTCTTCCTGCGAGAGATACCTTGGATCCGACTCGAATTATCTGGTTGGTTGACCAGGGTCTTCCGGTCAGTGATAGCTTAACCTCGACTCCCAGAAATTTCTGGACGAAAAGGGCCTTCCAATCCAAGCGGCAATCTACTGCAAATTTTGATATGTATAGACTACTTCCAAGCAATCAAATAGACTGCTTAACTATCTCCATTTTAGCAAAATTATCAATATACCCTAAATTTTATTGGAGAAAATTTTTGGACGTCACCTAAATTTGTTTAACCGATAAACTTTAAAGATTTTGCCTTACACATTTGCTTTAAGAAAACCACTATTTATGTAAATTGACTATCCTAACCAGAAAACGACAAGCCGTGCATAATATATACGTATTACTTCACTTTCATAGTTAATTTCTAACCTGTTCATTTTCTCGTTTTTATTACAGCCCCCACTGAGCAACTACCGTGATCAATATAATATTTCATGGACGGT
>QYTT01078467.1:0-16407 GCA_006980735.1 Dasypogon diadema | reverse complement strand
AATTATACGAATACGAATAGAAAAATATTGATTAATTTCAATTTCCCGTTGGCAGTCGCTTGAATTGATTACATCAATTTAGAACTAAGTTTGTATCGTAGCAAATAGGTTTCAAGAGGAATTACCGTCATTGAAAGTAATGCAAAAAGTTTTGAGATTGTGCTAATAAAAACCACGAAATTGATTTTTATACACTTACTTTTCTATGTCCATATCTCTAGAGAAAGCTGGAACCCACTGGGACATTTTTTTCATTGAATCCCACTGTCTCCTTTCAAATCTACAATCAGTACGTCTTAACTATCCCAAAAATGGCAGACATAACCTTTGAGAAAGATCTTTCATCTTTGAATTTCTTAGGCCAAGAAAATCGCCTTGGTAGCTACTGCTTTGTTTTAATCCATGTTATTTCGTGTAAATAAGGTCAAGTAACCTCACAAGAATTTTGAAATCCATTAAAAAAATGTACTACAGCGGTGAAAAGGGGAAAAGTGAGACGGGTTATATATTCCAGTAATGTAAAGAACAGACGGTGAGAAGGACATACGCAGTGAAAAACGACTGAAAATTTCTTCCTGCGAGAGATACCTTGGATCCGACTCGAATTATCTGGTTGGTTGACCAGGGTCTTCCGGTCTGGACGAAAACGGCCTTCTAATCCAAGCGGCAATCTACTGCAAATTTTGATATGTATAGACTACTTCCAAGCAATCAAATAGGAAACGATAAAGTTTTTTCCATTCGTTTCATAAGTAGAATAGTCCATTTTCACCATCTGCATCGCAATTACGTCTATTTTGTAATGCCTTAATTCAATTTTGATAAACGTGTTGCCAGTCAGGGAAAACAGTATCGCTTGTATTCTGTTCAGGATTGTCTGTCTAAATACAAAACCATTTTGTGTGCCATCGTATTGATCCCATTCTTTATACCAGCTAAGGCCCTGTGTGCACCTCACTTTGCTTATGCTTCGAGCTCTTGTTCGGGATATACAACGTGTGCCTATAGACTGGGAACTTCTGCTCGCGCTGGAAGATGATACGATTAATGTTGATAAGCAAAGGAGAGGACAGGGCGGGCCAGCAACCTTTCCGACCGACAATACAAATTTCCACGATCGATGCTCGTCACTCTCACGCCTCCAACTTAACTAAGTGGAGTGACACACTAGATGCGATTGGGTTCGTCACTACCTAAATGACTGGTCCTTAGCTTACATCACCGTACGTGACCACAAGGTAGTGACAAAACAGGTTAATGACAACACAGGGTAGTGACAACACAGGGATCCTGAACTGTAGAACATCGCATATAACAGCCCTCTTCATCAGTGGGATACGCCAGGGTTACGCGGACGTTGCTTGACTTCTGTATTGATAGCAGCCCACACGGTTGGGCTGGCGCAACTAACGTTCAAGCAGGTGATGAGGAGCGCGTGAATATAGTGATAGTTAATCAGGGATTGTCCTTGGCTCTGATCAAGATCAAGACACGAAGAGGTGGAAGAGCACTGTGCGCTGTGTTTGAGCAGCAGACTCGTTGTGCGACGGATAGGGTGGCAACCAAAATCGCGTCCCTGAGTAGGATCATGATCAATATCAGCGAGATCGAGATATAGGGCAACCAGATGAAGTTGAAGATGCACAGAAAGCATCTGTCATCCGTGCAAAGACAAGGCGTTCTCTGGTTGACCTGAGTGTGCGTTACAGTCACAGAGCCATCGCTGAAGTGATGCCGATTAGACTCCCTGCAATGGAAACAAAGGCCATCTATATATTAAAAAGACTGTGGTTGAATGAAGGCAGACCAGCGGGAAAGAAAAATCTTATGCACTAAGTAGATAAACAACGGGCACAGAGGGCCACGGACTACCAGATTTCTACTACGGATCGAACAATGGGTTGGCGGGAAACATGGTGAAGTGAACTATCGTCTCACGTAGCTCCTAGGCGAACAGCAGTTCAGAACCGATTTGTTTTTATTTCCTAACAAATTTCGCTTATAAACCTACTGATTATGGTTAATTATGATGCATTCCGTACCTGTATCCAATAACTGCTGTAACTCCTCCAGTCGCTTTTGAAGCGAATTTTGAATATTTCGTTTTGAACAGAAGACAGAACTATTCGCCACGACATTATCCATAGATTATCGAAGACTAAGTAAAACGTTGGTCCAAAAATTAAATTGTCTTTAACACTTCAGTATTATATTTTTTATTCTTAATATAGCATAATAAAAGAAAAGGAGTATCGACTGCTTAACTATCTCCATTTTAGCAAAATTATCAATATACCCTAAATTTTATTGGAGAAAATTTTTGGACGTCACCTAAATTTGTTTAACCGATAAACTTTAAAGATTTTGCCTTACACATTTGCTTTAAGAAAACCACTATTTATGTAAATTGACTATCCTAACCAGAAAACGACAAGCCGTGCATAATATATACGTATTACTTCACTTTCATAGTTAATTTCTAACCTGTTCATTTTCTCGTTTTTATTACAGCCCCCACTGAGCAACTACCGTGATCAATATAATATTTCATGGACGGTGCAGAGTCACTCACCCATTCGAGAGTATCGTCTATTCTACCGCAAGGAAATAAGTCCAAGAAGTCACAGCCACCATGAAAAATTGGATAATCACATTGGGCCACATTATTACTCCGGTCTAGGGTATATGGGTAGCAGTTCGCATGGCGTTACAGGCAGTGGAACCTCCGGAGGATACTTATCTCTTGGAAGTTCAAGCAACGGAATAATTGGATCTGGTACGGGTATCCACCAGGAGCATGAAAAATGGAAAAATATCGTCATATCTGGAGAACATCCAACGTTCAATGAACACGACATGGGATTGGGATATACTCATCCCTACGGATATAATAACATTGGTGGAGGCCTGAATGGAGGTGGTACTGGATATAGAGACCCAAACGGTAAGAACACCTTAACAAGATAGAAACAATGCTCTTATCGATGTAATAATATTACAGGTATAAACCGCAACCATAATATTCGGCACAAAATGTCATACCTAATTAGAAATCTTACACCTGCCACCAACTATGAGGCCCGAGTACAGGCGCGCAATGATCATGACTGGAACAAGCTATCCAGTGTATTCTACTTTTCAACACGAGCTGAAGGTAAATTTTAAACCCTAAACCCTACCATGTTGCCTTCGTATTTCTCACAATTGAATTAATAACTCCCAGCTGAAGGGAAAGTTTTTAACTTTATTTTTCACTTCCATCCACACCCATTTTACGGTGAAGTCTAAATTTCTGTGAACACTTCCTGGTGCTTTGTTAGTTCTAATGTTCTTCTCCCCATAGAAAACTTCTGCTTGAAAACTGGTAAATATTTCTGCGAACAGCAAACAGAACAACCACTGGAGTTATTTCACATACTCCGAAATATCTCCTGGCGATATACCGAGTTTTTGTTTCATGTGCTCAAGGATTCAAGGAGTAATGCTACCACTGCAATTTTGTGGCCTGGTCTTAATTAATCTACGGAGGATGTGTCCGTTTGTGTATATTGAAAATAAAAACAATAAAAGAAAACATGGCGCGAAACCACTTATTGAAAACAAAAAGTTCTTATCTAAGCAAAGTGTTGAAGTTAAACGTTCCTTGCTGTAGTGGGTTGAAATTTTCCTGGACGAATGAGGAAGTAATTTTGAGTATATTTCTCTTTTACAATCCGGTGAAAACTATTAATTTCCTTTGCATGCCAACGGTATCACTATATAGAAAAGAGCATCAGCAGATATACCGAGCTGAATTCCACATTTTGGTATTTTTCAATGAACTGTGGAAATTTTATTACTATTGCACCGGAATTCCTGAGAGTTCTCGGAAACATTCTTCGAGAGAAAGCTCTGAGTTTTAGAGAAGCAGATAGAAATTCTCCACGATAATAAGTCAAATTTAAAATATAACCAGAATAAATGTTATATCTATGAATTCCGTGGTCGGTCGGTATCCAGTTACGATAGAATATTTCAATTTGAGCCTATAAGTCTTCTATCCTTCGTAACTAAAATAGTAAAAAACGTAATATAGAAGTTAATTCTAGTTCACATTTTTCTCGAGTCACTACTACTTAAAGTTTTAGATAATATTCGCCAATCCGTTGATGCAGACCATTTATCATTTTTCATTTTCTTAGGTTTTCCCAAGGTTTCTGGAATTTAGTCGGTGCCAGAGGTCCTGGGAAAATGTATTCACTTCCAACTCAATACTTATTTGAATTCCACTAATTATTTGCACGATTCAAATCAGGTCATAGTTGCCCGACCGTTTTACTTAAAATTTTTAATGATATTTCCACTGCCATTGATAGAAATGAATTAACGGTCTTAGTTTTTTTTTATTTTTCCAAAGCCTTTGATATAATTAACCATCGTCTACATTGTTCAAAACTTGTGAGTAACTTTAACTTTGACCTTCAGGCCACAAAGCTTATCTTTAATTACCTTCATGATCGTCATCAGGCTGTATTTTCGAATTGTACTTTATTTGCTTTTTTAGCTACTACGTCTGGAGTACCTCAGGGCTCCATTCTGGGTCCGCTATTCTTCTCAATATTCATTAATGATATTTTTTCCTCAGTTTAATTTTGCCAATTATACCTTTTTGCTGATAATGTTCAGCTGGATCTCTCGGCACCTGTAGGTCTTGTTGAGGATGGCATTTGTTGCATCAATGATGATCTAGAATCTAGTAATCTATGGTCATTGGAAATCTCATTGCCTACTCATAGATCGGATGTCTTTGAATTTGGTTGACTTTTCACCAGTTATTCTTGGTGGCGTTACCGTCCTCTTTGAAAACTCGGTTAAAAGTCAAAACATTTACATTGAATGACCACATTAACTCCATTTCTGGAAGGATCTATGGAGGACTTCATTCTCTCTGGTCGACTGGTATTCTGTTCCAACTGCTACTCGTTTACATCTAGCTTGTTTGCTTTTAATCCTAATAATCACATATGCTTGTGAAATCTTCTGCAGGTTGCATCCTGAGAATTCTAGAAAACTATGTATCTATCTTCACTCTATAGTTCGGTATATATCTGGTCTTCGAAGATTTGACCTTGTATCACCTTATGATTCATCTGTTTTGGATTCTGACATTGTTACCTATATGAATTTTGGGTCGCTGTGTTTATTGACAAAAATTACCTTTTTAATATTTTACAGTTTTCAAATTCGACTAGGACGTCAAATTATAATTATACCTAGATGCAACTACTTAATTACTAGACCCATGCTGTCAAACTCTGGAATGATTTACCTGTTTCAATTCGATACTCTGTTCACTTGAGTTCACTGTTCACACTTCGTTAAATAAAAGTATTTTTGAAAGTTTACTATTTTAATAATTTTTTTTTTCCCAACCCACTATAGCTTACCCTCTTTTTCGCATATATTTATTAACTAGTATTAAGTTGCTGCTTTTTCCACATTAATTTCCATTGGCATTAGTTGTTATTATCATATATACATTCTACTTTATTTTTTGGCTTTTTTTTGTTATTTTCTTTGAACTATCTTGTACATATAAAGAAAGTGTTACGTCTTAATTATACAATGGTTGAAGAAATTGGTTTGAATCTGGAGTTCCCAAAGGCTCTATTCTTGGACCACTACGCTTTACAATTTACAATATGCTAAAATGGCCTTTTTTTACTAATACTTAAAATTTGTAACTACAACATAATGTTGAAAAGGGAGTTTTTTGAATTGTGTAGACTTCAAGAGTCACTCATCTAAGAATTATCAAAAGTTTTTCGACACATAAATTAACCTTTCGGGACAGTGCATTTCAAAAAATGTTCTATGTAGCTTTAAAATATAGAAATATTGAATTTTTTAAAGCTTCTAAAGGTATTTCCCCTCTTAGCCAATCTAAAACTCTAAATTAAATCAACTTGCCCAACCTTCAACTTCCCAAAAAATGCAGCGACCAAGTGCAGACGTTTGTCCAGAAAGTTTTCAAATCGAATCTTTATCTTCGATAATCAATCCTATTTCACTTTATCCACTTCTACATCTACCATACATATATTGTAAATGACTCTTTTTACTCCATTGAGCCTGAAGCACCATTTCCAAGTGGAAATAAATTGTAAAAAAAAAAACAAACAAATAAAATTTGTGTCCAAGGTACTTGTGGTACTTGTCAGGATAGTTGTTAGCCTTAAAGGTTTTGCAATTAATGTCCAGGTATATATGGATGACTATCTGGAAAATCGTTTAATCCCTTACATCAATGATAATTATTCGCCAGAGTCCTAGACCAAAATATTTTGCTGGATTAAGCAACGTTCCGTAATGCTACAACAGTGCAGCAGTTCCTAAAGGAAAATGGCATCGAATCAGTGAAGAAAAGGGACAACCCCGCCAACACACCAAAGGTTCAGGTTACTGAAGACTTTTGGGCATACATAAAAAAGCAAGTATCATACGCTAAGTATTGAAAAGTTGATAATATACAGCAACTGATGATCAATGATCAAGTAAGGTCTTCGCAAAGTGGACGAAAAAGTTATACGGGTCTTGGCTCAACGTACAAAAGAAGAATAGATAATATGCGTCGTAAAGAATAATTGAAGAACGATGATTTCATTTCTGTATTTAGAAATATGTGTGTTAATAAAAGACTAAAGAATGCATATTAGTATTTTCACTGAACATGAACACAGACAGACTTTATGTATTCGTGGACAAAAAATAACAAGGAAAAGTGGAATCACCTCTCATTTCACTACATTTAGAAGTGCCCTAATACCCACATAGCGTCAAATTATTCACCGTACATACCCTGTCCAAATGCTGCAGTAATCAACCAACAAATGGGCATAAATCTGGTAACCAGGGAAAGCCAATAAGACATCCGGCAGAGAGGCTTATAATTTTCTGCGAAAATAGGATAGCCGTTGTCATAATACCTTTTTTTCTTGAAAATAAAAGTTCATAGAAAGTAAAATTATGCTACATCTATACCACTAAACTACACATTTGATATCCCTTTATCCAAAACCTCAACAACAGTTCCATTGAAGCCTTTTCCATCAGACGCATAACATATCGAAGTGTACGTGTAATGCCCAACTTTGGGTATCATACCCATATGCTTATGCCATATCATCGTTCTGCGGCGGAAGAGTGTTCTTATGGCTAACCCGAATTTTTCCTTTACTACTTTTCTACTTGGAAAGAATGCTGTACATCTTCCTCTCTTGTAAAGACAACATTTTTTGAAAACCCCTTTTATAAAAACTTTCTCAACTTACGCTGCAACAATATAAAAGAAATTCAAGGACAAATAAATTATCTTTCAGCTGCTCCATGAACCAGATGCATTCAATAATTTTTATTAAATTTTCAATCGCAGACAACTTCTCTCAGAACTTTAGTTAAATATTGTGCATAGCTACATTCATAGCAGCGGAGCTGGTTTCTGCAAACACAGGATCTATCAGTTCCGTGGAGTCCCATGCAAAAGTCCTTACCAGAATGGCAAACTAAAAAATCCACTGTAATCCTTTTAAGAATTTACAGGAACCAAAAAGAATAGCGAGAGAGCACTTTTGTACTTAACTATTCAAAAATGTCTGTTTGTTCTAATTTTATTCGTTTTTGCTTCTTTCTTAATTAATCAGATCTGGAGTTGGAGCCATCAGCGCAGCCAGCCGTATCAAAAACTGCCGGAGTACTTGACAAGGATGCCTTCAGCGGCTCAGCCAGTGGCACGATAACAAAGAGCAACGTGAACTTACTGCAACTGTCTTCAAGTAGCTACCTAAATAGGATTCTGTCCGTTCTAATTGTGCTGAGTACTTTTTTATCGTTATGATCCTTTTAATTTATTCCGTTCTTATTTTACGAGTTACTTTGCTCTAGGTTAAGGTAAAGCTAGGCGTATTGCAATGGTGAACGAGAAAATGAGATTATATTTATAAAGAGTAAGATAAATAAGGAGAACTAATATAATATAAAGCAGAGATTTATATATTATACAGAAATAGTTATTTATAAGACGTGTAATGTATATGACTCGTAACTAGGCTAGATCTGATCACAAATTTACTAAAGGTTTATATGAATGTAAATGCACCTTACGATTTAGACATTTTTACAAAGTCTGTGTCACTGTCACCACCAACACACCTCAGTTTCGGACACCAACACGAGCGCATCGATTGCAGGACAGAATGATTTCGTCCTTTTTTCTGTAGGTCATTCCAAAGACTCAATGTTACGTATATAAGTTATCACCAATTAACGTTTAGGTTTTAAACAAGGACAAATGGATTGAAATTATTTTTGTATAATTGTACTGTTCTAAATTCTACATGCATTCTGTACATAAGCTTTAGTTATTGTACGGTATTTTTAAGATTTCGTGAATAAATTCAAAAATCTCACAAGTTTTTAAATAAATCGTGTATTGGTTTTTCAAAATTGCAAACCTTCTCTCTTGTTTTTTTTTTCTTTCGTTTTGCTTTAAGTCCCTGGAATTCAAGCAAAATAAAACTAATTGTAAAATTCTGTTGATTTTCACTTATATTTTTAGTGTATCCATTTAATTTTTACTTATCTATGTAATTTTTTATATATTAGCAGGCCTGAAGGATAAAATTCGGTGAGATATTAAATTATTGCATTTTGAAAATGATACTTTCAAAATATTTCGTATTTACGCATTTTTTGTGTGTCCATTGTTAGGTATCACTTTTTTCACGGATTCCATCATGAAAGAAATCGTAGTCCTTGAATTCAATCCATTCATGGAGCCGTTGAGATTGAAAGTGCTTATCAGTAAGGCTATGCACCATAGATCTAACAAAAATAGTAATCAAAAGGAACAATGTCTGGTGAATACGACGGATGAGATTAAATACCACAGTAAAGTGCTCTCAACGTTTCTTTGACCAGTTTAGCAACATATGCACCAGCATTAGCACCAGCAAGTCACTTTATCCCCTTACTCTAATGCTTATGACTCAGTATTCCCCAGGTCTTTAAAAGATTTAATATCTCCTTCTTTCAGTTGATGCCTCAACCAAATTCCTTGCTTATGGATCATTCTCATTGACTTTAAATGTTGGTTCATCAACCTTTAATGATTCTGTCAAATCCTCCTGGGTTAGAGATGGATCTTCGTCCAGTAAAGCTTACAATTCTTCATTTTCATTTTTTTGCTGGACAGAGCATTTAAAGTCATAGTATAGCTAATTCAACTGAGTCTAGATCCTTTGATATGTTATTCAGGGTACCTCAGGTTAGTCATTTAGGTCCCCTCCTTTTTGTTGTTTTTATTAGCGATGCTTGTACGTCGTTTTCTGTTTAAAGGCCTCAAAGTGTAAAATGTATTCGTTTCATAGTTTTATGAACCCTGAACCTTTCTGGGAGTCTCGTTATCGGCCACCCTGATGTTTTCTAAGATTTTGATGTGTACTTCGATCGTAACTAGGGGCATAGGTATCACATTTACCATATATCTGTTAAAGCTTCTTAGATGCTGTTTGAGCGCTTTTCCTGCGTGGGTTACACTAGTATAATGGCATCCCTTTTTACAAATCCAGGTGCCTTCTTTTTGCTCTTGAAATTACTGGGTGCGAGATCTGTGCTATAATTCAGTTTTGTGAACCCGCATTTCTTTGATAGTGTTCTTCACAACGACAATTGTATCCACCGGTTGTCTCGTGAAGCAAAAAACACCGTCAGCCATTTTTCCACGCCTTTTCTCAATGATAGCTGCCCAAAGTTTATGTACTAGTAATGAAGCATAATATTTTTCCTTCACGACGGCATTATGTTTCTTAAAATCAATTAAAATGATTCCTTGCGAATCCCAGAAAACCGATGCTATGATCTTTCGGATACATATCGTAACTTTTAACTTCTTGGGAGTTGGATCGCCTTTCCGATGCCATTCCATCGATTCCCTTTTGGTAATGTGATCATGATAAAATACCATCATCTCATCCCCAGTAGCAATTAAATCGATGACGTCCTTTACCTTTTCGTCAAAGACTTCCAAAAATTACTGAGCAGCTTGCACTCGCATTCAGAATTTTCGGAACCCATCTTACACTAATTTTTTTCATATATAGGTGATCGTGAATGATTCTTTCTGATATTTTCGATATTATGTCTGATTGTGCGGAGATTTCTGTCAATTTCAATTTTCGGTCATTCAGAACAATTTCCTCAACTATTTGATTTCACATTTTCGTCCGTATCAGCTGTCGACGGTCCTCCTTCACATGGGTCATCTTCAAGCGATCCTCGTCCAGGAAATGAACTTAACCCAGCTATTGATGGTGCTATATAATGGTGCAGATTTCTTATTAATCTTATCGATCTGATCTTTTATCTGCTTAGACGATATACCTTCTTTCGTAAGAAATCTAAATGAAACGTCGGTCTGTCCATCATCGACTTGGACAAATTTCATTCGAACGGAGTAACTACCTTTCAAATTTGGACCCATTTGGACCCTATCCCCACTCCATATAATTTTGTAATATTATTTTGTCGATATCTGATCTCTTAGTTGAAATCTGATTATGGTAATTAAAAACTAGATCACATGCTCGTATCAAATAAGGCTTGCGATATATTGCCATTTCTGGTGAGGAGAACAAGAGTTTGTCGCGATAAGTTTAACACGTCGGAACTATTTTGCTCTTAAGGCAATGAAAAATTAGAAAAGTTGCAAACTCGAAACTATATATGTATATGTAAGACGTCATTTAATTTGGACAAGCCAATATTAAATTTATCCAAGTCGACGGCATCTATAGACCGACCGACATTTAATTTATATAGGTCGGCATCAAATTTGTCCAAATCTACTATATATGGTATATAGTCAAGAAGACATTTAAATCGGATAGCAATACTGCTTTACATTTGGAGAATTAAAATAGACAAGTCGGCATTTAATTTGTAAATAATATATACAACAAATACAGTCAACTTTTTTGAGAGACTGATAACTTGGACAGCACGCAGATAGAGCTCTAAATCAATGAACAAAAGACCAAACATCTGGAGCACCTCCCCAACAGTGGACCTACACAGAAATTCACAAGGGGTAACCTGTATTTTAAGTGTCTTAAATTCTTCAGTGAATCTCAGATTACATCACAATTCTACCAGCAGTATATGTAAGGATTTATGAATCCGCATTCCGTATGGTAATAGGACTTCGATGAAACCAGTATTAAGATCACGCCTTCTTTCACGTAAATCATGGAAAGCAAGGACCGGACTGCACTCAGAACTGTTTGAAGCATGGGTGATAAGGATAAAGGAAGTGACAAGAAAGAAAGCAAAGAGCGGAGAGAATTGCGCTGCAATTGGTGCAATCTAGAACAGATGTCGTGAATATCATCGAAAAAAAATCAACTATGAATTACATATGAAATTGTGGTCTCTTAATATAATTAATTTGATAAGATTTGATAGATTTGAATGGATTGGTCCAGAATGAACAATAGATATTTAAAGCTATCCTGGAAGAAAGTCCCAAGGTGAACCAAAAACATGGAAAATTTCGGAACCTCTATATTGGCGACTTCGATAACTGTAGAGGCTGTTATTAAAATCGTGAACTCTAGAAGATACACAGATGTAGAAGTGAAGATCACGATAACCACTGATATTTCACCTATTAAAAGGCTTTTAACATAAAAATTTCATTCCCTTTCATGAAAATGCTGAATACCGGACATCGAGGATCGAGCTCGTCGCATCCGTATTACTGTTATGTACTATTACAACAAACTCACGGCCCCTCATTATATTTACCGCTCTCATTAAATGCTTTCAGGGTTAATTTTATGAATTAAATCAACTTTTTAACAAAATATGTAGATAAATGGTAAATGCTACGTCCTTGTATATAACACAAAATGCATGTAGAAAATAAGAAGTGAAATTTTTATACATTTCGACCGATATATATTATACCTGAAACTGTGATTGAAAGCTTCTGTGTAAAACTAGAAAAAAAAACTACAACAAATTACTATAAATTCAGATTTTCATTTTGCATGCAACATCTTAACTGTTCTAACTTTCTGAACCAAAATTTTAAAACTAAATTCGTAAACATCCCCATTCAATGTTGAAATCGTAATCAAAGAAAAAAAACATTTCATACATCCCAGGCACAACAATTTTTATACAACACCAAACTGGCGAAAATTGAAAAGAAAAAAATATAAAAATAAATAAAATAAATATATTTAGAATAAACACAATATTCCAAAAAATATATATATAAATAATTGTTGTATATAAAAATAAAACCAAGACAGAAACGACGTATACATGCGACGAAAAAAAGAAAACACAAATCCTGTGAATGTTTTAATAGTGTTCGAAACGATCAATGAAAACAATTTTTAAAATCTATTTACGATCTAAACAACTTTTGTTTCCACCAAATTACTATTACTCACGGAACACTCTTGATTCCCTTGTTTACGTAAAAATTGTTAAGGAAGCCGACAAGAGGTAAATATGGAAAAAAAACAAAAGAAGAAGATTTAAAGTGTAAAATAAATTTATATGATATTTTTATATTTCTACCTTTTTTAAAGTATAATTAGATAAAATTGAACATGAAATTCATAGACTACGTAAGTGTACAATATGTGTATTGTGGGCGATTAATGTTGAAGGGGTCAGCTGTAACTGTAAACATAGTTATTAAAGGGTCATGAGAATTTGTAAGAGATGAGTTTGTTATGTAAGTTCTATTGCAGTTGCTTCACAAAATTTTAATTAGTATCCTAGGAAGAAATGTGAAAATAAATGACTTTTTGATTTACAGGTGATTTTTGATCTTCTTTGTTTTTGTTTTTTTTGTGTTGTGTCCCTAGGAGGGTGTACCTAAAATCGCGCTACAATAAAAGAGCACAAGCTATAAAATAATGATCCGCTCAGATTGTTTTGCTTTAGTTCTTGCCTCCATATAAAAATCCATTAACAGATTTCTGGGAGCGTTTAATAACTTTTAAGAAATTGTAAACGTTATTCTCTTCACTGTCATATGTTTTAAATTCTCTTGGGAGTTCGATTTCGGCTTTGAAAAAAAAAAACACAAAAAGCGAAAACGGGAATTATTTGGTAATAGGTTACATTTTAAGTGAATTCGATGCTAAACAACTTCCACTTTTTGTTTTTTTTTGTTCGAAATGCCACTCTGAAGAATAAATTTAGAGGGCAACTAGCCCATGGCGTCCAGATGGGCACGGACCTCTACCCTGGTGTACTTGCGAGCTGCGGGATCGGAAAGTGTTTCAATGGTTTAAGTTTGCTTTTTTTTTAATTTATTTTTTTTTATTTAACACTTTTTAGTTATTGCAATAATGAAATAGACACAACCATCAACGATGCCTGCCGTCACGCGACTGGCCGCGTTCGGGTCGCCCACTCAACGACGTGCTAACAGTGTTGCCAGAAATTATTTAGGTACTTATGCTAAATGACACAAAATATTATGCTAAAATTATGCTTAATAAAATTAATTCCCAAGCTTGTTGTAAAGAAAAAATATTAGGAAAGAAATAATGTCAAATACAACTTACATAAGAACAAAATGTATTTCAATGTATAACAAACAAACATAACAACCTTCTGTGACAATTAAAAAAAAATACTTCTTTAAAAGTATAACGATTCGATAATATAGGCGTGATGATCCAACATAGGTACTTCTTATTTATCTTCAAAGCAGGCTTTCATTGAGATGAAGATTTAATATTTCTTTGTCAATGTCTTCATATTTATCGGACTTCCCACTTGTTTCAAAATATTGGGTGCATTCATAACAATAAGCGGCTTTCAGCGGCTAGCCAACATTTTCGGCTTACTTGTTATGAACGCAAGAGCTAACACATCCGCTAACTTAGCCTTTGTCAAAGTTCTTCAGCCCAAGAATTTGAGGCTAATTAAGCCACTGATCTTAAGCCTATCAGCTTATCTATTAGTCTAGGCTGACAGCGGCTAAGAGTTATGAATGCACCCATTGTTTCCTATTAAGTATGAAAAGCAGCATTTTCCTTGTAATTTCAAGCCTTCCCGGATCGCTACAATGCTGTTTAATAAATTAGTTTTTATTCGATTTCTTAATTTAGTTTTCACTAAATTCATGATGCTAAAAATCCGCTCGACCTCTGCATTAGAGAACGGGAGCACTAACATTGGAATTACAAAAGATACCAGAGAAGTATATGGATTTTCACCACTTGAATTTTTGTACTTATATACCTCTAACCAGAAATCCAATGTGTTGTTAAGGGAAGTCCACTTTACTAGTGTTAGGTTTTGCCATTGATCTTCAATCTGATTTATTTCAGAAGGACTATAATTCTTGAGTTTAAGTAATTCAATGATGGGACTTTTAACCACCCTTAAACTATTTTCCAGTGACAGGATTTGTATATTTTCTAGTGCTTTAATGTTCGGAGGAAGACGTTGCCGCAATTCCATTATTAACTTTGTTACAAAATTAATGCATGTTTGTCGTAAAGTTGATTCTTGTGGCACAGATAATTTGCCATTTTCAATGCTAAACTATGCTAAATTTTTTTGAAATTATTCCAAAAATTAGGCAGCATAATAAAATAAATTTTTTATTCCTTTTTATGCAATGTTATGCTAAATCTAGCATAAAAAAATGCTAAAATGGCAACGCTGCGTGCAAACCCCCGCATCACACGCGGCTCTTCCGCTCATGACCAACGTCTCTTTCTGGTCCGCTCCGATCACGTGAACTTACTATTATGGCTAAAGTGCTATTGTTCGGGAGCAGATCAGTAATGAACAAATTAACACCTCTGCTGAAGACAGAATCGGAAGTTGTTGGATAATGGCCGTCTAATGGGGCGCAGTCGGCTAAAAAAAACGTGGTTAATATCAAGGACAACAACAGGATATTAGCCCTAAAAGACAGCACAAAGAAGAACGCACCAATAACAGATTTACACGCTGTCCAATAAATTCGAATACAAAAGTTTCTTCTCATGAAAATTCAGCACAAATTCATTTCCTAGTAAATTTTTTTTTCGCAATTAAGTCACTCTATAATTACCCAGCTTGTGTTAAAAAATCAGTTTCAGTTAAAGAGTGAAAAGCGATGGAAGCATTACGGGCACTGATCGTGAATAAATTTGTTAAAAGAATAAAATGTTGTGATATTTCCCGATATTTAAAAAGTGTTGGTGTACGGAGCGATTTTATTTATAAAAAAAAAACTGTTAAACGTTTTAATGAAATTTCCTCTTTGAAGGGTGACGAAAATCTCTTTGTTTTGAGTAGCCACACAAACCCACCAAATGATCGAGTATGGGCAATAAGAATGGATGATATACTAGAAAATGAACAATACATTCCCAGGTACCAAAATCCTGCATCCTCAGTCATAGTTTGGGGCGGATTTTGCAAACGTGGCAAACTTCCCCTTGTGTTTTTTGAAAGAGGGGTTAAAATCAATGCCGAATACTACAAAAAGGAAATCCTCGAATCAGTTGTAGAAGTTATTTCACGAAGATTATTATACTGATTCCAACAGGAAGGAGCCCCGTCACATTCGACAGGTGCAGTTCAGCCTTGGTATTCTAAAAATTAGGTGTACTTTTTGTCGAAGGACGAATGGCCACATAGTAGTCCTGATTTGAATCCCTTAGATTTTTATGCTTGCAGCTACGTGATGGCAAAACTTGTCGCCCAAAAAATTTGCAATTTGGAACAATTCAAACAAGAAATCTCGAAATTTTGGGACGAAATGCCGATGTCAAATGTGCGTGCCGCTTGAAATTCTTTCGAAAAGAGATTACTGTTAGTACAAAAAAAAGTAAAAGAGGGAATTATTAAAAAGCATTTGCTGTAAGTATTTAATGCCTACATATTTTCTATTTTCAATAAACATTTCAAAAAAATATTCAGTTGGTTTGGTTACTGAGAACGGAAGGAAGAAGAAATAGAAATAGAAGAGGGATAAAAGGATAAGGGAACAAAAGGAAAATAAAAAATGAAATAAAATAAAGAAAAAACTCAAAAAGACGAGGAGGAAGGCAAATCCAAATTTTTCCTCACTGGTTCATGGGCTTGCCTTGCCCGGAAAATTTCAAATAAATTTTTGAAGATGCAAAGGATAGATAATATAAAACAATACATCAATCTATTTTTTTCGCCTTATATTTAATGAAAAAAAAATTAAGTTCCTTATTTTGAGTTTAAGTTCAAAGCTTAGAAAATTTTAGGTGAAAATATTTGGTAAATAAATACAAAAATGAAATCTTATTTAAGTCAGCGCCACCTAAATCTTCTAATACATACTAACTGAAACTGGAAATTCTTTCGACATCG
>QYTT01078464.1:0-31820 GCA_006980735.1 Dasypogon diadema | reverse complement strand
ATCGGTTAAAATCGGTTCAAAATTTTTAATTTTTATTGTATCATTTTCATTTAAAAAAAATATTCCTTGTAATTCCCTTAGCTTCTGTGAGTATTTGAAAAAAATTTCCTTTTACTTAGTTTCGTTAATTTACGTTGAAAATTACGACAGGTAACAGATGACCTCAGGGGTCTGTGATTTCTTCCAGTTACGTATTTCCGGATATATACGATCCAATATACCAAGATACGGCAGAAGACTGGTTTCTTTCTCTCTCTTTTTTTCTACTTTACTACTTTTATTCGTTTAGTCCCGGGTATAACTGGTTTCATCGACGATATGATCATCCCACAAGGAACAGGGACAAAAAGCGATCAACTTATGTTAGAGAACGGAGAACCCCTAACGTGTCCTGAGAACTATAGGTACGCTTTCCTCCCAATGGGTTTCTTCGTTTTCTTTTTCTATTGAACTGAAAGTTAAACAAAAATCTTTTCCAGGATCACTAAAATCAGTTAAAGGCGACAAGGACAATATACACATAAACAGGTAATGTCTTTTATTAATTTTATGGGAAGCTCTACTTAATAATTCTTTACTGTAGGTAACATATTCTACAGGATTCGTACAAGATAACTGAAATGTAACAAATTTTTGTGTAGGATTTGTTGTATGTTGATTCCAGGAAAAAAGTGTTTTGATTTTTAGAAAATAAAAAATTTTAGGCTAAATACTGTCATAAATTTTTTATTTGCCAATAAATTAATAATTCCTCTATACTAGTGCGAGCGTCCTCTGATTTTCGACAAGATAGCTCCCACAAAAATCTTGTCTCAATTTCCGGAGAATAAGAAAAGGAGAAAAAAAAGTTTTTTCTACATTCTACGTCCCTGGTAACTTATTTTGGAGAATGCTCTTTTTTTATTTCCTACGCACAAGGCGAAAAATGTGGAGGATACTCGAAAACCCCAAAGATTCCAACGTTGCCATAATTCTTAGAGTGAAAAATGGTCAAATTCCCAGAATGCAAATTCCAACTTTTGGATACCAAACAGAACAAATGGAAACAGAAACAGAAAAAATGGAAAATCTTTTTTATGATCTTAGTTAATTTTGGTATACGACTAAAAAAAATCTGAATGAACCACCCACGAACCAACTAAAACCAAAATACACCTGACGGTTTCATCTTTTAGGTTCGTTTTCAACCTAAAAATGATTAATGTATGAATCGGATGCCATAAAATCTCCCACTTCCTCAAATTCATCTCTTATGTTATATGTATTTATAATTCCGCAATAAAAAAGACAATTTATTAACTAAATTGTGTACGAATATTTTACATGTATATACATATACAACCACAAATACCTTGTTCGTTGATGGTTTTCTCATTGAAGACGAGACATTAGAATCCCGAAAAATTTTACAAAAAAATTAAAAATGAAGAACGATGCTAAAATAAGTGCATCGTGATAAGAAAGGGGCGGGATGCAATTGATCAAAGTTGAATGTCAACTTTGGTATCCAGAGTGCTAAAATGACAACATTGTACAAAGCTTAAACATTCGGGACGAGATTTTCTTTAAAAAAAAAGGTTCCATACCAAAATGCTTTTGCGGTGGGAGAGCTTTTTATCATGATTCAAAACGTGGGTCATGCGGTCCCGAATGTGTTCAAAATTAAACACAGCGAAATTTTACAGAAGAAGACAAAAGGAATCCTGATTATCTTTTAGCCATGCCGAAGGCAGGAATTTAAAAAAATGGAAATTGGAAAAAGGGGATTTGGAAAAAGAAGCTAACAAAAGAGAAACAACGGAGCACCACGTAACATGAGATGAATATAAATTTTGTATGATAATTTTAATGCCAGAAATGAAATTTTTTACTTAGCAAATTTGTATGTATCCTTTATATAACATTTTAAAAAGCTTTCAATTTCAATTCAATTCAATTCAATTACACATTAGTAGAACTCTTTTAGTGTAAAGAAAAATATAAGAATCTAAAAAATGAAGAGAACTAAATTTAATTTAAAGAAATTGTAAGGAGCTAAATAAAAAAGGTAGACAAGCAAGAAATTAAAATAACTAATTCAACCCGGACTTATAGTAAACAGTAATCATAAATAGTACTTTGGGAAAACAAGATAGAACAACAAAAACTACAATATGGCAGAGAGATGTTCAAACGTTCTGAAAACGCCAATCGCTGTAATGCGTCTAATTGAGGCTGGAAGACCTTTCCAGACCCTGGGACAACAAATGAAGAATGTACGTTCACTCTGGAGCAACTTAAACCTAATTCATTACTCCTTGATGATCAGCACATTCTTAACTCACTGCACAGATAGCCAGGCCCATTGAGCTTCGATCCATTTCTCCAATCAAGAATCGAGAAGGCAATACAACAGTACATAATATACGGGAGCAATAGCGTTTTCACGAGGTGTTCACGAACACAACGTGGGGTATAATTGGCAAAGGACCAGAGCCTTCTGAGAGAACCATAGATTTTGGACAAGATACTTTTAACATGTAGATCCCAAGTAAAATTTCGATTTTTTATTGAATTGACATATTCAATATGGTTAGCATTTAAAAAAAGTTATTTAGATCAAAAGAGCGCAAAGAAACAAAAATATCTTGGAATTTAACTGGATTTAGTTTCAAATTAATTACACGAGACCATTCAACAATTTTACTAAGGTTTTCATTCATTTTGCTAATATTATCTTTGATTGAATCAAATTTTGATGAACATAAAAACTGGACATCTTCGAGATCTCTGATATATAGGCAAAACAGTAGCGGACCAAGAATAGATCCCTGCGGTACACCAGAACCCAATTCTAAGAAAACAGAAGACAATGCCGCGACTACAACTTTTTGACATATGCCGAAAAGATAAGAGTAGCTGAGTTTGATTGAAGAATTATTAAAGTTGTATAAAAATTGTTAGTTTGATACTCAAAATTTTAAAGTTAAAATTTTAATATTAACAGAACGGTAAAGATGATTACCAGCTTGGGGATTAGGCTTCTTATTGACAGGAATGACTTTAGCATATTTCCACTGACCTGGAAATTTTGAAGTCATAATAGATGTGTTGATGATGTGGATGAGATGGGAGATAATAAAATTTAGCAAAAGTTTAACCTAGTGAGCATCTAACACATCAAGACCCGCAGAATACGATTTGATTGAAGTGAATGCATGCAATACTTCGTTCGTCGTTACTTATCTAAAAGAGGAATCTCCTGCAACATCAACAACAGAGGTAAACACGTAGGGGGGATCCTCATTACCACGATTATTTTGATCATATTGGACAAAGAATTCATTGAATACCTCAGGGTCAATAGAGCCAGATGAAGAATTACCTTTTAGACTCATACATTTAATATTCCTCCATAATTGACTTTTGGGCAAAGAGAGATTTAGCTAGATTCAGAGATTTAATATACAAGAAAGGTTAGTATGCATTATTTTTCTTACAAGAAAAATATCAAAAATCATTTCTTAAGCCTCGGGAAGTAGGTTTAGGTTTCGTCTTGAAAGAGGCATGGTTTACAGTCAAGTAACCTAATTTCCATGCGTGTCGTACCTTTCCATTTCATTACAGGGTGTTGATAATACACTTTTTCAGTATTGATCAGTTTCATAAGTTACAATTTCGTTGAATATCGTACTTCTTTCTCTGCTTTCTAACACCTAACAAAACGCCAGAAGATGCCGACTCTACTGCAGTTTCTATCAAAAACGTTCATTGACAGCCAAATTTGTTGTGAATGTAATTGGAAAGAAAGCTCCACACGATATCGTGTACTCGGCAGTGTTATGGAGTTTATGATTTAAAAATTATAAATGAGGTTACTAAGGTAACTCCTAAAATAGAACAGTTCCACAATTCAATTATAGTCACTTACCTAATTTGGTAATCAAGTAAAAAAAAACACAATACTGGTGTAATATCTGTGCACCAAACTAAACAAGTAGGAGTAGATACTTGTACAGTCTAGTCTAGTAGAATAGCACGAAGCCGTTATTCAAAGTAATCGCTCATCCGTCAGGTGTGCAATGATTTATAACGTGAAGTCGACAAACAATTTTCCATCGGCAAAATGACTCATGGACAAAGCGTCCCTTCGACGTGACCATTTAATAAATTTCCTTGGACACAACCTGGCCGATCACCGAACTCCCGTTGTCATATTCGAATTTTAGTAGAAAATTTTCATGCAGCTCTCTTTCGTATATCTATGCACGTGGTCGAGACCATACTGTGGCCATTGTATCTTCTGGCCTCAGGTTTTTGTGGATGGATATAGGCATCCATCGATGAATTTTAAACAATGCCGCGCGATTCTAATCTCATATCGATATTGGAACATGACGAACTGGAGTATGTAAAGAGGCATATTACCTCATCTTGTATAGAATTATTAATAAAACCATAGTCAGTGATGACAGATATCAACTTCTAGTGAAATCTCACGTCAGATATTTACGCTTTTTGGCAGCAAACTTTTATTGTTTTGAAAGTGCTCACATAAAATACAAATGGCTGTTGTTTGGCATTCAAAACAAATACTTTCGGAGTGAAATATTCTATACGCTTCTGTTGTATTTTCAAAGAGAAAAAAAAATCGTTTTTATGAGTTAATTTTATTGACTGGACTCGCTTACACTTTTATGTCTTGCTAAATTTGCTTGGCATCACACACGGAATATTAAATAAGTGGCGCTTCGATTACAGGTCAAACCATGGAGGTTTTTTCTTTGTTTCTTTATTTTTACGTAGAACATATGAGCCGGATATAGTAGTCAACAAAAGTAGTAGGCTTATCATTCAAAATCATGGAAAAGTAAAAGTAGTTTAACGCTAGTTCATTAGGTCACTCACTTTCACTTAGTATCGAACTGCAAGTAGTTTTTAAGTTTACCTTAATCAAATGTAGATTGCTGCCTCTACGGTCTCAAATGAGCGCAATAATAAGTTTTTGATAAGAAATTTTCTATAAAAGTTATCAACACTTGTTAATATTCAGGATAATTACTCAACAACTCCTACCCTTTTAGTATTGACCAACCTCATTAAGTGTGGTCCTGTCTCCCTTGCTGTGGTCTTTTGTTGTCGACGAACTCCTTCAAAAGCTAACGGAAGCGGGCTACGATAGTCAAACGTATGCAAATGACCTGGTTATCATAATTAGGAGCAAGAGAGTCAGGATAGTCTCTAATTCAGGAAAGTGGACCTGAGAGTCAACCCTGCTAAAACGGCTATTATACCCTTCACGAGGAGGAGGAAAGTCTCGTTGACACCTCCCTCCCTTGAAGGTATACTTTAATCCCATTCTAAAGTGAGACAAAGTATTTGGGAATTATTCTGGATCAGAAACTCACTTGGAATTTGCAGCTGGAAAGAGTTCTTGAAAGGGGAACAATGGCCCTGTGGTTATGCAGACGCCTTTTCGGGAAAATCTGCGGGCTCAAGCCGAAAATGATCTTATGGTTATATAAGGCCTTAGGTGGTCAAAGGTAAAACAAAAATCATCACAGTCTGGTGTGCAAAAATTGCAGTAACTTGCTTGCCTGAGGGTAACGGGTTCATTACGCTCCTGCCCTACTGCAGCCCTTGAGGCGATGTTGCACCTACCTCTGCATCAGCATATGAGGCTGCAGGAGTTGAATCTACTCAATCCTGGAAACCCACAAGCACACTCTAAAATCCGTAAAGTATTCCTGGAGGATGAGATGTCCATCCCCCTTTTCGGATATAATGCCGAAAAATATAATTTCAAGCTACCTTTCAACGTGACCCTAGGAAGTCGACAAATGTGGCAGAACATTGACTATCTTTTTGAAAAAGGATCATTGAAATGATACACAGATGGATCATGTTTAGATAATGGGGCGGGAGCTGGTGTACACGGGCCAAAATTTAGAATTTCTAAAGCCATGGGTACCTCATCCACGTGGCGCTAATATATATATATAATGTCGGATTGCCAGGCGGCATTAAGGGCGCTAAGTTCCTTCACTTGTGAATCTAAGCTGAGGATCAAGGAACTCCTCACTCTAAACAAAATAGGTGTAAGGATTCTGACGAACATTTTCTCTGGCCATTGCACCCTAAGAACTACTTCAAAAAGATAAGAAGAAATCTGTCGCTTCTGCTTAGAAGAAGAAGAGGCCGCAGAACATATTCTCTGCGAACGTGAAGCTATCGGCCTCTTAAGATTTAGGGATCTGGGAATTTCTTTGCCTTCTCCAAAGGATGTTGCAATCGTGGCTCCCAAGAAGACTTTGGGTCTTAATAAGGACCTCAGGTTGGAACGGGATGAATAAAATGGGCCATATCACAATAGATCTAGTATGGTCGCAGTGATTAGAGGCCTCTCGCCTCAGGTCCCTTCCTCTAATAATAATAATCCTCTGGGTGAAGTAGAAGATCGATCCAAAGTAGATCTAGCTTGTCGTAAAATGCGAATAAAAAGTTTTCTATGGGGTCATATATACTCCTTGGAAGGAGGATCTTTTATTAGATTTGTACTTTGAAACGTGTAGCGTCCGTGGTTTGTACATAGTTAAAGCCCGGCAAGATTTACAAAGTGAGCCTAGGCTTTCGATAAAAATTATCAACTTTTCCATTATATCTTCGCCACTGGCATAATATTGCAGAAATTTTCCTCATGTTTTTTCCAACTTTAAATAGGTGTATGATGCAGGAATATCTAACCGAAGCTCTAAGTAAATAATGGAATAAAAATGGGTCGTTACCACCCCATTAGTAAATTTAGTTTGGCTTTAGATCGTGCCCACTGAACTGCGAAATTGTGTGGTCGGACGATATTTCGAGGTTATTTGATAGAGATCCTCAATCACTGGATAGGGATTCTCGATCACTGGACAGAAACCCTCAATCACTGTATATGGTGAGCCTTGTAGAACCTTAGCTCCTTCTACGACTAAATCTCTCCAGAACTTACGACTTTGAATATATTCAACCAGCCAATGATACACAATTCACCTGGATTCAAAATGCTACATACGGAGTTGTGCACGTTTTTCTTTATCTATTGTTTTTTTTTCTATCTATTGTTTTTTTTTTGGAATAAAAAGTGAAATCGGAGAGGATTCCATCAAAAATCTTGGAGTAAATCTAAATTTCATAACTCTTCTAAGGAATCTGCACCCATGCTCAGAGACTCCCCTAATACCATGATGCGGTGTCCTTTTTCAAAAATCAAAGAATCTTGTATATATATGAACGTTGGGCTTTTAAGCTGAGGGCTTTACTCCCTACCTATGGTGTAGCCCGAGATCATATTGAGCAACGTATACGAAGGATGAACTATAAGCGAGCGTTCTCAATATCGGAAATTAAATGAAATTTACTAAGCTAAAGTGGATGGGCTATGTTTTCCAAATGGATGGCGTCAGAATACCTAAAGTTAATTTTAGAAAAAATATTTTTTGCAAGAAAATCGGAAACTATCAAGGATTCTGGATCCGTCGTAAGGTCAAAATTTTTTTTTACGGTGAAGCCAAAGCTTATGAGATACTTTATGACGCTATGCATAACCATGGAGGAAAGGAATATGCGGATAGTGAAAATGTGATTAGAAGCTCGAGCCAAGATGTCAGTGCACATTCTGTATAAACAACTCTGGCCTATAATAGACGGAAAAATAGAAGACTGTAGTTAGTTCCATATACGAACAGTTGTGCTCAAGAAGAATTCTCTAAGCTACACTGTTCGGCAAGATACGAGGGTAAATGCGTAATGCAGTGCGTTCTGCCCCTGTTCAAATATGTGAGACAAATTTAAGTCTGGATATGGGTCTGACAATGAGCCTTGTGTATGAGTGCCATGTCAGATAATAAGATAATTAATAAGAGATCATTAATGAATAGTAGGAAGAGAATGGGTTTCATTATAGAGCCTTGCGATACGCTGGCATTGATATTATAAGCACTGAGAATCACAATCACACTGCCTAATGTAACACTGACCACTCCAGAAAGGAAATTCTTGATCTGGGTGAGAAAACCAAATGCTGTAGGTTTCACTAAAAGAGCAGCGCGTCAGATTCTATTGGAGGCCTTCGAGATATTAAGCGCAACTATCCCCAATTTTCTCGTTATGGAGGTAATAATGCCGTCCTTGGGTATGGTACGTCATCAAGTCACCAGTCAAGCGTCCAGTACGAAACTCATACCGGAGGTCATAAATCAGTTTATTAGTCTCGAGGTATTTCACCAATTGCGCGTTTCAAAGATCTTAAACGGAATCGAAGTAATTGCTATTGATCTGTAATTAGATTGCAAGATTGCAAGTCTCTTCCTTTTTGGGAATTAACTAAACATGTGAGAGTCTCCATGATGATAGAATTGGGATCAGCCTGTGTTGAATTTTTCTGGCTCAATATTAATACCAACTGATTTTTTAATTTTGCTGCATCGATCTGCACCTTTACATATAAACCACAAGAAACCACCATCGAAAGCGGAATCTTACATAGTCCAAAGAAAAAGTACTTAAGTACAAGTACAAATAGCGAAGGTCTGAGTACTTTAGCATAAGTACAAGTACCGCATATATAAAAAATGCTTGTAACTAAATAGTAAGTTCTACTAAAAAGTACTGAGCACTTTTCCTTCGTATGTTACATGTTGTGGCGATTTGAAAGGCTCGTACAAGTTTATGTGGGTACTTAACAGACTCAGAAACACTTAAGTCAAAATTTTGGTACTTAAGTACAAAGCTAAGTCTTAAATGCAAGTAAATAGAAGCAAGTACTTATATTCCATTTACTAAGTATTAAAGTATAAATCTGAAGTAATGAAAATATCTTAAATCCTTTTTTAGTTAAATATTGTCCAGATCCGAATTGCCATCCGTTTATGTAAAATGTCCCAGATGCGAAATATTTCTCTTTTGTATTTTTTTTTTTACAGGAACGTTTGTCTTTTTTTGGGCATTAAGTGAGGAAAGTGCTGAAATAATATCACTTTAAATAAAAAACTAGTTACTTTTTAAGCCGATGTATCTAGAAAAGGGTAAGAGCTAGGTATCAACTTTATATGGAGGATTTGTAGGTCACATAGTAAGTAATTCATTTATATAAAAAAAATAAAAAATAACAGGGGAAAATACAATTTTCGCTAACATTTATTTAAAAAAAAAAAGAAAATTGTTCACATTTGAAAGGCGTCCAATCAATTACCGGGTGAAACAAGCTCCAATACCGACACAATTTCTTGAAGAAGCCATATCTCAGTGGCCAATTTTTTTCTTAGAATAAGCCAAAGAATCACCCTTTAAAGGATTAGCATCTCAAACCGGCACACCCTACACATTTCAGCAAAGATTACCTTCACAGATGGCTCAGTTTTAATTTTTTTATCCGAGATATTTAATCAAGTCATTAATTAAAAACTCTTACATAACTAGAAAACTATTTTATAGTAATATTTTTCGCGTTTCATATCTTTCCATACTTCGCCCTCAAGCAAATCCATAAATCAATATGGATGGCAATAAATCAATGTTGCCAGTCACAAAAAAATTGTGTGTACACTTCACCTAATTTGTATCCCCTAAAAAATTACTGTAATTAGGGGGTGTGCATAAAATTTGTCAAATATATTTCCTATCCACGTAAAGCATACTCAAGCCCAGCATGGAGTAGTAGGTGAAGTTAATTTTTCATTCTAGACGAGCTGGGAAGATAATACACATGCAATGGGACGATGGCTGCTTATACACGATTGTACGCCATTTTCCACACAGTTTGAAAGTTGTAATAGTGCACGTATCGTTCAGAGCCATCCCTGAAGTAGTTGAAAGCAAAAGGCAATATGGTTGCTTCCAGTGCCATGAATCATTTTGGGACGAGAGGGTAAAAGGAAGCGGCCTGCTGCCAAGTGGAACCAACCCTACTTGAGTATAACTAGGATAATACAGCAGGGAGATGAGCGGCAAGGTGCACTTTTTTCTACTTTCCCCCAGTTTCTGTCACACATATACATACATATGGTAAGGGCTAAATTAGACATGAAGATATGGCGTGCAAACTAGAGTTTGGCAATGCCAATGCTATGCACAAAGATTAGGTCGTCGGTTGAGAGCTCAGAGTAGAAAATAAATGGGGTGTCATCCGGAAGGGTGAATTTCGAATGACCTTGGCTGACAAAAGGAGTGCGACTCTCACTATAGTATACCTATACAGCAGGCCATAGTAGTTTTGGGCTTACGCCTTGCTTTTTTCCCATATATATATAACTTTTTAATTAAGAAAATTGATTCCTTACACCTTTTGTTTTCTGGTTTCAAACTGTTCGTCGTAGAAGAGAATAGATAATGAGGTGCTGTGCCCTATTTTGAAGTAACGGCAAACTTGTTTCATGGGAAACAGCGAATAGTGAAGAAAGTAATGAATATACATTTTTTTTATTATCTTGAACAAGAGGGCTCTGATATGTGACTTAGGGTTCAGTCACCTATTACTGGCCGGACATGTCAGAGTGCGCTCTTAAGACAATGATTAATGACTTAATCGATAACTATCGGAGAGATGTATAGGATACCTATGAGGGGCGTTGTAGTTGTGTTAGTGCTCTTGGGATAATATGTAAACGAGACGAGTGTTCCCAGCATATCTGGGATATGCATCAAAAAGTTGCCCTGGAGCGCGGTTTTCTGTATGTCCTCCTGGGGCCTGCACACATTAATATACACATGTATGACCAGGCAACGAGTAGAATATATCTAACGAAACACTGCTTGTTACCCTAAAGCTTAATAGCATGATAAATGGCTCGAACCTCCACAGTACACTAAAAGACGGGAATTCCCTGAAGCGAGCCGCACAATTATTCCAGTAAAACTGTGGACACATGAACACTGATACACCAATAACACAACTGTGAGGATACTCAGAGGCTGCAAAAACGGATATCTGGAAGGAAAAATCCAATTGTTCACTATAATCGCCCTCCATTCCACTATATATACATTTCACACTGTGGGGTGATTGCCGAGGCCGACTCTAAACGCATTATTTATACGGAGAAATTTTCCAAGTGCGTGTATTCTTGCAGCCGTGATAGTTGCCAGAAATTGATAAGACAACTGAAAAGGTTTCCGGCAAGGGGTGATAGCTATCTTTTCCCAAACATTCTTCGGTATCGTTACCCTCCATGACTCCATGGATATATTTATCGGAATACAAAACTGCTGCGGGTTAAACACAATTGTCCCTAGAAAAACTTTGCACACAGTAAAAAGAGCTGAAAGGGAGAGAAATTGGGGCGCACCGGTACTGAAGGCTTAACGTAGGGTGGCATTGGGTAATGCTGCTGCTGCTGCTACTTTTGTTTTTCTCGTCCTTTTAATTTTCTTCTACTTCTGAGGTTAACCGCTACAAATGAATCTATACAGCAACCCAATAAAATAGTAGACATCTGAACTGAAGTTGGGAACATTATAAATACTTTTTCTAGGATCTGGTCTTTAAGGTTGCCAAATAGATTCAATAATATGTACTTTTAACTGAGCTTGAAAGAAAGGACGTGTTTTAAGGAAAGCACGTGATTTCAGGATTTTCTGGATATTTGTTGGTTAACTAGTGACGTTGTAGTACATAGAAAAAAGTTATCTATCAGCCCATTGCAGATCTTTTTGGTTCCCAGAAAATTGTTATCAATTTTATTGAATTTATCTAAAAAAGTTACAAAATTCTCCCGTGAAAATTGTAGTATGCAGCTATTGGTAAAGGTTCTTCATATTTAAATGTTTTAATTATATTATCTAAAATAAAATCTCCTTGCTTATGCTTACAGAAAATTATTAAGTTCTGTTGATTTCCGATTACCCCACTTCCCCGACTTCCTTCCTTCTGAATATTTTCAAATTAATCGAAGGGTGGTATTGTTGAATTTTAAATTTACATAAAGCTCATAAAATTTGATACGCCATCATTGAATCACCTTTAGTAGAAGCTCGTATGGTTCAATGATGGTTTACAAAGTTCCTTGAAGATGAATCATGGTTCAAAAGATCTAAAGAACTTGAGAAAGATGTTCTGAGGCAATTAGCAAACCATTTCTGAGCATTAGGGGAATCTAGAAATGTTAGGTGTTACCCTGCGACTATTGAAAGCTATTCGAACAGCCCTCTGGGAATTCAGAAGACATATAAGGTAAGTTGAATCTAGCTAGAAGCCTATAATACGCGTAAATTTAGTTTTCCCTAGTTAGTAAGTACAGGTATTAAATTGCCTAAGCTGAAAGTAATTTCAGGGAAGAGGAGATTGGGAAATTTGTAACCTGACAAATGTCGCACATAAGCCACACAATTGTTGGTTGAGATTTTCACTGTGTAACATCCCAGTGACTCTGCAACTACAATTCTCGTCAGTAGAATTGCCTCAATGGCTGGTACCCAGATAAATCACCGTGTTCTTTGCAGAAATCGAACTCGGGCCCAGAAAGGAAAAAATCTGTAGACGTACGTCCCAGACGGTTCGGCCATCGGTCACCACTTCACGTAATTCGCAGTTTCCCATGCATGAGATCTTTAAAATATTTGTGAACCTCAAACGTAATTGGCCTTCACAGTGCTTCATCCTTCGTACCCATGTATCCTATCACCACCTATCCTGGTTCCGGAGAACATTTATTTCCGGTCTTGCAAAGGGCATATTATCGGTTAAGTGGAGGGAAGCCAAGGTGATATTTATATCGAAGCCAGGCAAATGGGGATTACATCGACACGAAGTCTTGTAGACCATCAGCCTAGCATCCTTGCTATTGAAAACAGTGGAAAAAGTGCTGATGGATTACTTGGAGGACATTATCTTGAAGGTGTATCCTTTAGTGTAAGCCAGTGTGCAAACAAAGAGTGAAATAAATAGAATGTGCGATTCGTGAACAACATGAAAGAGGGCAATCAGAGTCCAGACTAATCACAAATGGCTCACAAGAGGATATCCAGAGGAAGGACCATTATATCCTTCCCTGTGGAATGTCACAGTTGAAACCTTATTCGTTATTGAGTTTGTAGATTACGTGCCGTTGGTAGCGTACATCTACCACCGCTGATATTATGAGAAATGCTCTTCGAGTATATTTGAAGAACACGGTCTTACTATCAATGGAAATAAGATAGAAAGCCTATGGTAAAAAGACAAAGTGAATAGAATTCTAACTACTTTCGTTAAGGGATCAGATACAATCAGAAAAGTGAAGGTTGTGTTGCATCAATACAGAAGTGTCTTGTGGACTAACGTGGAATGTGTCGCCGAGGCCAGCATACTGGATATATACAATGGTGGTTAGACCTATTTTGATATTTGTTACGATAGATTGGGGGCCTAACACATGCCAGATACCCGTTAGCCGGTAACTGGATAGGGTACAAAGTATGGCGTGCATACGGACTACGGGCGGTGCTTGTACTAAGTGATGCCAAAACTGGGGCAATTTTTGTATTTACCTTGTTCGTACGGATACAATAAATTCGATGCACGTTAGGAAATTTTAGCCTCACAAATATGCAATTCTTGTTAAACGCGATCCCACCCGAACTTGGGTATACAAAAGATAACTATACTTTTATAATACCATCTCTTTTCCCCATATTGTCTTAAATGGAGAATTGAGGGCGAAAAAGAAAGCATAACTAAGCAAGAGTAAAAATGGCCTTACTTATGTGTCGCAGATTTCAATGGAATGCTCTCTCCAGGTTATTAATCTCAGTGGCACTACTTAAGAAAAGTCTATGTTTTGTTATTGAAGAACTATTTGTTTTCTTATCGTATTGATAATGTATTTTTGATATTGTTTTCATTAATAAAAAAATTAGTTTTATTTCAAGAGCTCACAGCTTTTTATGTGCTTTCATAGCAATTTTCAGTTTGAACAGCAGCATTTTGTGGATCCGTAAATGGCAACACTGTACTACACCCACAGTTGTACCGGAAACCCGCTGAATGTGTTTGTGAAAAAGATGACAGCGGAAGCGGCACTCAGAATGCAGAGGGATGGTACATGATAATCGTCAGGGACTAGGTACAGGCATAAACAAATTCTCGATCATGTATAAGAAATGAGGGTACTCATCGGTCAGATGTTGGTTGCTCTGACCACTGGGTACGGGTGCCTTGGATATCACCTTGGAGATCGTAGGGGATGATTCATGCAAGCTGTATTTGCTGAGGCAATGTATGCGACTTCCCGGCTTTAACAAGCAGGACGATGGCAATCTGAGGCTGCCTAACCCAGCACGGGGCAATTAATAAACAAATGCTCAAAATAACAAGAAGCGTCAATGTAAGGAAATAGCTTTGGATTCTGCCAGTCTTAACAGAAGGACAGAAAAGAACCCGAATGTAGTGATCTAGTTCGATATCCTTCGAACGTTACGTACGTTACGTACATACATAACTTGAGACTTCCTGAAATCAATGCCGTGGTGACTATAGGCTTCGTTTTCTTACCCACTCTCATTTTCAATCAAATTTATAGTTTTGTAGGCAACCCAAAGATCAATTTTCTGTGCTCGTTTAGATCAGCGACGGACTCATTAGAAATGCAGGCATATCAATGGAGACCGCACGATTATAATGCTATCGAGGATATTTTCAAAATACTCAGTTCGAATAGAATAAACCGAGTTAATTTAAAAAAAAAATCTGAAACTGAATGCTGTCTAATTTCTTTCTTGTTTTTTAAACGCATACCACATTCAGCCTAATTTATTCGATCATCCTCGAGTATCTAAGGTCTACCCTCTGTCTAGATCTTGCTTTATTAAAAAAGAAGGGTCCAAAAAAATTTTATGAGAAACAAATTATATTAAATACGAAAAACAACAAAATTTTCAAAATTATCATCAGTGGCGAAATGATATTTTATGGGCAAAAAAAAAAATCTATTTAATCAGGGGTCCCAAACTCAAAGCAGCAAAGGATGGGGCAACAAGATGTATACTAGTCGCGGGATGTAATTAGTATTATTCTGAGAACCAAAACATATTTGTATTATCTATATATCTATTTTAATTTAGGAAAGATATTAGAAATATTGATTTTTAGAAAAGATATGGTTAACGCTGCGGGTCGGGTATGAAGCTTTAGAGGGTCATATTCAATCCGTGGGCCGCCAGTTTGTGAGCCCTGATCTAGATGAGCCAACTGGTTTAAATTCATATTGGCTTGACTTACGTAAAAGGAATTGCCATAGAGAAGTAGATCAGACAATTATGGTAAGAACATTATATGCAAATGGATGACTGTTTAATTCTTTAGAAGAGTTAAAGAAAAAGTTGTCGTTGTGTTAGAAGAACTATTTTGTTTTGCAGCGCTCGCTAATTTTTTGGCTTTATATTGAAGAAAATTCAACAAGAAAAAACATAGAAGTGTAGTAAAAGAATGATCATAGAAGATAATATTGTAATATATAAAAAATTATATGTGGGGAAAAGATAATACGTAAAATTCTGCTTGTAATATGTAAAAATCAAACTGCAAATTCGAATTTTTAGATATAAAAAGCTTGCAATACTAATATAGTTCTTTACGTCATATACGAAGGATCTATCCTATAGGATACATCAGTCTCTAATATAGACGACTTTAAATTCCAGCATATATTGTATCTATTTCTCAATATTACGTAACACACAAAAGAATGTAAGATGATTTTTAGCAAAAACACATAAACAAATGTGGTGACTATGAATCAAAAACATATGCTCCTGCGTATTTATCATACAAGCAGACTAGCAAATTTCCCGCTGATTAAGAAGTCAAAGTCGTTTCTAACGCTTTGCCAGAATATTGAAAGCAAACCCACTTTGATATTCTTCAAAGTCTCTCATCATTCTAAAAGTTGGCTGAGGTACAACAAAATGTCTGGCTTGTTTCTATCCGCAAAGTCTTGACAGGTAAGTTCTCGCAATAAATATTAAACGATTGCTGCAATAATCCTCTGAAGTTGTACGATTGAAACTCTTCTTGTGTGCTGTGCATGTTAAAACATTTCCGGAAAGCTTTGATCCAGATGATCACAAGCACGGAACTCTGTAGGTGATCAACAATGTTTTATTTATTCTCACGCCTTGTTTAATAATACGCGTGAACTAGTATAGTGCACAGATTGAAACAGGTATGGAGAATTATTCACACGATCAATAATGCAGCATAAATCGATCACTTTAAATGCGACAGGTGCAACACTCAGACGGATAATTACAAGAGCACGTCGAGTTAATCGATCAAAGCTTCATCCAAGAATTTTCGTTTTCGTCCTGTTCCACTGAAACGAAATTATGATCAGGTGTGATGACATACTTCAACGCAGCGGGTGGTCTTAGGTGTCATAATTCTACAATTCTACTACGCTGATGCGTCTTGAGTATTTCGAGCACGATCAATAACTTCGCCATCAAAATTGATTACTCATTTGCAGAGAAGGAAAGCGAAGCAGAAAAACGATCAATTTCGATCTATTTATTATGCAATAGTCAATGTGTCGTAAACATTGAACGTGACAACTTAATGTGCAAGTCTTCCTTTTAGGCCGACTTTTAATCCACCAACGCCAATATTAAGCAACTCAATTAAGACTCAACCCTTTCCTACACAAATTTTGATGGATGACTATAGGAAAAGTGCTCACCGCCTAGAGTACTGACTGGATCGCCCTAAATCTGTCGTACACTTGCTTCAGAATTTCTAAGATAGATCCCAATAATCATACTTGATTTCACCGCCAATGGTAGGCACTTAATAAATCAGCGGAGGATTTTAATTAAACCCACTTTAGCATAGTAAGAAATTCGACTTTTAGACTGTTGTGTTGGTTCGTCAAGTCTAGCCTTAATTAAATTGTGTTTTGGAGAGTGAATTATTAGAATTATTGCGAGCCAAAAAAATTTTTCAGTTGAGTTCGTAATGTGTAATTGGATGAGTCGCTATGATGAAATATGAGTACAAGAAACATGGTCGACTTAAACCATGAACCGGGTAGGCAAGGGGAACTGTTTGTATAAATACTGCAAAATTATTTTAATGAGCATGGAAAATTTATCGTTTAAATTGTCGAAGGTATTTATAGAATCATTATATAGGTATTATTGGAAAGGTAAAGTAAAAACTAGTAATCAAGCAGTGGAAATTTAAATTACAGATTTCTCCTAGTGTCCAGCTATAGCTAATAAGAATCTGAAATAACAGCTGCAAATACTTGAAAGTTTTTCATAGTTTAAGTATAAGAAAGTGCTATAACGCATATCGTTTAATTAATCTAATTATACATCCTGCCAAATCTTCAGTTTTAATATCTACGTACATCTCAGATCGTGCTTCAACTCTGTATAAAGCAAAAAATGAAATGAAATATGAAAATATCATCAATAATCTTCGGTCTAACCGCGACGAACATAACAATTATAGAGCCCACTGGAAAGACAAGAAACCTATTTTTTAGAAATATTCTATAGGTTCAGAAATATATCGTGAATTTTATAACACAATCACTACTTAATTTGAATGTATTTATACTTTGAAGCTATCCCAGTAGGAAATCGAACATTGGATGAACACGGTAAGGAACAATTTCATCGAAGAATAACAGAGGTCACTAGCATCAATGACAAAGTAATGCAAAGAGTAAGATAACAGAGACCATTGGTGACAAGGTAATGCAAAAGGTATGCTACTAGAGAAATTTGTTTTCTAGTTCATCGTGTTTGTCTCTTAATTTTGAATGGCAGTAAAACTTCAATATTTAAATGAAATCCTATTTTTACCCTTACATTTCCATCAATGAATCAATGAAAGAATAATGTACAAAAGAATAATTCATGAATTTCCAATGATATCCCTGGGTCTAAAATTTATTGATGTTGGTAATGTATAGTAGTGTACATTTGTTCATTACTTCATTAATGAAGTAATTCATTCCTGATCAGAAACTCTATTTGAAAGCGCATAGTCATTTGTAATCTAAACTTTAAGCTAATAGAAACAACGTTAAATGGAATGATTTACACATAGATGGTAGGGACGCCTGAACCGAACCGCCTATCCTATGTACCAATTGATCTATTTTGGAAAATATTTTAATAAAAACATTTGTTCACTTTATAAAAACATTTATTTTATTTACGCGACGCGTTTCGCCTTATCAGGGCATCATCAGGTCTACTGATTAGCAATTCAACAGTTCGGCAAAATTTCTTGGGTCTAGTAACGAACTCTTGTTATTGAAATCTATCTGTTCATTTAACATGGGTTTCCCTACATATTTTGCCTGTTTAATTTCGAAAATTTCATATTTTATAAGGAACTGTCCACCCTTCAGGTTATGCAATAATTTAATGCCGTTTTCGTTAGCTTTATGTGAATTTTCAAATAAATGTTTTGATAAGCCAGATTGTGGCCTCCGTTTTTATTAAAATATTTTCCACCAAGAATTTGACACAAGTGCCTTCAAGTAAATCAATCAATTGATCTATTTTATTGTCGTTAAAATGTCCATTAAAAGCTCCATGAGGAGTAAGATAAAAAGGTATAGGATTCTTGATTCTCTGTATCTGTCCTCGACCGACCTTGTACCTTTTGCTGAGAAACACTATATCTATATCATCACACTAGTCGTCTTGCTAATTCAGTCGAGCTTCCGCCAGCAAATGCTATTGAGTCTCAAACAGAATTGAGATCCACAGCGACTCCAACAGATAATAAGGGCGGTATTGCTTTAAAGCCAGCCAAACTTCTTCGTAGTATCTTTGTCTCCAGAATTCATCCAAACCAATAGTATCGCTTGCAAAAGTATAGGCAGTCGTGTTTAATGTCGGCCTCACACTATGAACTTTTGCTTCAAATTTACCCGATCATTCCAAGATCGTTCCAAGAACGATCGGGTAAATCTCGAGTATGTGGATAAAATCTGTCGGTTAACTCTGGGAACGAAGGTTTTTTGGTTTGGTTTTATTTCCTATAATCGTGCGCAATAAAGTCATGGGCAAAATAAGGTCTTCTCTCCCATCTAGAAAGTGAGATAACGATACATATGGTGTTATTTCATATGGACCCATTGCACGTCCCCCTGAACGTTCTTCTTGGTGATGGGGTTTTGTATAACTTTCGCTGCACCTTACATTGCGTTATTCGGAAATTTTAGGATATCATCCATTAGCTGGGAGTCTTCTGATATTGAGGGGTTTATTACTTTTTTACACATTCACACGACGGTTTTTTTGGCAATATCTGACTCCAGTGCTTCCAGAGGCGCCTCATAATTATGGCCTTCATACTGTTCTATTCTTTTTTGATCACGTGACGGCAGAATCTTCAATATTACAATAATTATCGTTTTAAAAGGACTGATTATTTTTTCTGAATAATTCATTATTAGATTGCAACTGGTCTAATGTTTTTCAGAAATGGGATATTGATGCGGCGCACATGCTTTTTATTTAATTTTATTTATTTCTTTGCCTTTCACAATGTATTTTCATTTGTAGAGCTAAAAATAACTATTCAGGTTTACCTTGGATTTTTGGCTCAGTTAAATATTTAAAATTTTTAAAAGTAAAGTTTGGAAACAGTTTTACTTATCAAAGAGAGAGGCAGATTTTAATACCTATTCCGTCTCTCGTGATTAATGTATATGCAGCCAACTCTCCAGGGTAAAGGTAAAGTTAAGTTAAGTATTTAATTACTACCATGTCATTTTGTGTCTCTTTTTCTGATAAGCATCCGAGAACTTTCGCTCAGAATTCAAAAGCAAACACAAATGAATATGAAAGCGCAAAATTCTCTAGTACAGTACTCTCTGCAGTACCATACAGTCAACATTAACTTTTACCTTACCCTTTACATGACCAAGTAATTGATGCTGGCGACTTTTATTTTTCTTCGGTGAAATTATTCATTATTATGTTCATCAATGGCTGAGTCCCCAGGTGGGGGGCAAGAGCTTTCACATTTATGTGGAATGCGTGATTTTGTCGCTAGTATACATTACCAGCGGCATTATTTTCTTCATTAACAAAATTAACACAGAAGTATCAGGTCTATTATAGGAATTGTAATAGAGATATTACCCACTCCATTACGAGAGAATGCACGAAGTAAATAGTATGTGGTCGACTACGTGACTCGGTTTTACATTTATTACATTTATTTGAAACGATTACTGTTTTGTAGTCAAATCAGGCATGAAGTAAAGAAATACATAAGTAATTACATACAATTAAAAATAAATCCCTATACTAAAAGATAAAGCTCTTAAAGGAAACTGACATATTATTACATTCGCGACATTTGTCTCGCTTAAGCATCGCCTTTGCAATGAAATGAAAAAGTTGATTCCAACTGAAACAAGTCTTCTTCCCAGTTAGTAATAAACAGAAAATCGACAAGAAATTAATTCGTTAAACACTTAATTGTTTTTACGACCTTAGCCATCTTCAGGTATAATAAAAAAATGCGTTTTTTTTTCCTTTGCTCTCTTGCAAGTTGGCTTTGTGCTCGACTCCAGGATTCCACCTTCACCTGCTGTCAGGAATAATTTTGAAAATCTTAAATTCAGCAAATGCCCCAATAAAAGATTAAATGCACACATGCGCATATAACAACAAAATACCATAATTTTCCAATTATGTAAAATGAATGATTTATTTGGCATGAAATCAGCGCGAATCGCCGATAAAAATCTCTCTGTGGCCGACAGTGGTTTTCGAGGCGACTGCAACTGAAGGGAAGTGGGACACGGAGGCTTTTTACCTGCTGAGTGAAAATAATGAAAATATGAACAATTTTACCTGGTGGTGCAGTGGAAGTCGCATGTTTTGCATAAAATTCTGTGATATTATGGCCGGACTATGTGCACCTTCGTGAGAGTACTGACGCTACATTTAACACTTCACACATGACTTCACTTGTCACATGGTTTAGTGCTCATTACTTTTAGGACGAGGAAATTAATTAAAGATTCAACGAAATTTCGATACAGGCGTGTAAAAGTGCAAATAAGTTTTGCTTTAATAGTGTCAACGGCAGACATTGCCAGTACGCGCCGTCATCATATCTTTAAGCTCCTCCCAAAGATATTTCGGCCATTCCGAGATGATTTTTTCTCTGGAGTCGGACATCATTCACCGTCCTTCCCCTATTGTGGCAGCACAGCACAGCATCTAAGAAATTCCTAAAAGGCAACCATCATGGTTCGTATTTCGGAGCATACCATTCACATCAAAGGGAACAAAAAAAACAGAACACTTCAAGGGAGATAAATGTGTGGTCCCGGTGATATATGTGTGTGCAGGCGAGCGGGATGATGGCTAAAAGATTCATTTCTTGGACTTTTTACTTCTTGAATTAGAAGAAATTTCTCATTTGCAAGTGTTAGCCGAAGCCGAAGCCGGTCGAATAAGTACGGACTACAGTACTATGGGTCTACGAGGCCAAAACCTTCCTCCGACTGCCGTAATATCCCAAATTCTAAAATAAATTGCGAAACTTAAGATGAGAAAAGCGGGCAAAACTTACCACGAAGCTGTGCACTGGGCTGCTGCTAGTGCCGATTCTGGGTGAGGAGCCTCTGATTCTGGTGGTGCTCTGGGTTTGGGATGCCCGTCTTAAATACAATTTATTGTTGTTCTGTTCTTGTTGCCGAGATTAATTACTTTTGTCGCATTTCGAGAATTTAATTAATTGCCAAATGTTACTAGGGTCTCTGGCGAATGCGTCACATGGTTGAAATATCTTCTTGAGGCATTTCCTCAAGATGTTCCCTTCGCAGTGTCCAATTTTGAAAATAATTTTAACGTTTTTATCTAATGTAGGGACACAGAAACAGAAACTCACGTATGGATCTCCTCCTCCCAGTGATTTCATCCTGCTCCGTTGCTTACAAAATATTTTGATAATATTTTATATACAGTTGGCCTTCCAATCCAATCCAAACACCCCAATCTTATGTTATTTATTATATTCAAGTGCTCCCCAGGGAATTGATATTTGCCTTAGACTTGTAGGGTTGAATGAAAGTCAAAAGAGTGCATACATCTTGTCAGGTGAAGACATCTGTATATATATATATATACGTTGATGGTACACGTGAGTGGAATGGAGTTATTTCTTTGCGGCTTGAAAGAATTTATTGCATTTAAGTGATGAAAGCGAGTGGTAGAAATATGTTGATGAATATGGCATTTATGTCAGTAGAAGATTTTTATAAAATATATTTTCTGAATGTTTGCAGAGAAATACTGACAATCCGACAAATGAAAAGAGAACAACCAGTGTCAATATGTTGAGTATACTCTTTTTTCACCTTTCACACAAATCAGTAAGAATAATTTCTGCAGATAAATCAAGTGCCACATATTAATTGAGCCACTTGGTGGTCTTGAAATTTTTATAGCTGTTAAGATTAATGTTGGTGGTAATATTTTACGCTGTTTTGCTCCGTGCGTACACGAAATAAAATGGAAATTTTTTATCTTTGACAAAGATGAAACAATTAAATTGAATATTTTTGTAAAAAAAATAGGTCCCGGATATTGAGTATCTCTTTAGTGAATGTTTGATACATAAAAATAGGCTAAAATTCCCTCCCGTTTAGTACTTCTTACGATATATTAATCTAGGGTGTTTTTAGTCTAGAAACTTCTAGTACTGCATTGAAAAATGAAACAGTTGATTCTTCTGTGCAAATCTGAGCTCTTACTTTAACTTTTTAACATTTGAGATTACCATTTATCTATATATTAATTATACAAAGAAAGCTCCCGGTTCCGTATTTCAGCCACTTTTTTTATATGGAGTTTCATCGAGCTTTTCTTGAAATTTTATAATGGCAACACTGATCCGCATCAGTTCGGGGTTGTGTGCATTACTTTTGGGTTGCGTTCCTGGGTAACTTTGTGTTAAGTTCGGTGTTTGCCACCGATAAGTATGTAATACATGGATTTATTGGAAATTTTTTCATTATTTTGCATGGTAAAATATTTTGCAAGTGTCTTTTTACTGCTTGCTTGCATGGGAGGATTAGGCCTACAGGGGATACCTCTGAAAAAAACGCGCTTTGAAATTTAAGGTGTTCACCATACATCTTCTATGGATGCATTTAGTGTTTATTTAAATACATTTAACTCCAACGAAAAAACATGTTATTATATTGTTAAAGTTTTAGTTCCAACAGCAACTTTCAAACGATCGTTTTTGGCCATCCTCGTGGTTTGTTTTCAAGACTTAAAACTCGAAAATGATATTTTTAATATTAATGTTGAATGGTTCTTTCACTAATAGTATTTTTACTCTAAGCAATGTAAATATCTTGCGCCATTATAGAAGCATTTTGACCTAATTTGAGATTATACAGGAAAAGAATATGAAGAAAGTTGATTTAGAGCAAAGTGAAATTAAAAATTCATATTATAAGCTCATCAAAGATATCAAACAAACCAATGTTAAAATATTGAGTGAACACAAAACCGACACTTTATAATCTTATTCAAAATTCTCATCGGAATAGAATTAGTTATGCAATTCTTCATCAATATCCAGGCATAGGGAATTTTTCTTTGTAAGTGATAGCATTGAATTGCTTATAATCGACATCTATCAATCTGTTTTATTAATTCTTTTTTTATAAGAATGAAAGAATTTGCGAAATTCAAATTTATATCTTATATAACATCAGATCCCCTTTTAGCTCAGTTACAGCTTTACGTAGACGTTTTTCTGAAGTATACAGATTTCAGTAGATTTTTTGGCAAGCTCTGTTTTTCTTCTAAAGGTTTATTTCCATCAGATATCAGTCTGATGAATTTTCTCTAAACTCTCAACAAACAATTTTTTATCTTCATTCACGATTAATTCAAGATTATTATTTTTTTGTTTAAGATTTCTTGAGATTTGTCCCGACTTCTATTTTGGTCGCTTTCGAATCATTTCTAAAAACAGAAGGTCTCCACTTTATCTCTAAAAGATTTGTCGATCTTGTTAGTTAAATAAAATCATTCGAGAGATATCACAGTAGACCTCTGCATTGGGATCCGCCGTCTACCAAGAGTCGTCTTATAGCTGGCTTGTGTCGAAGCGTGCGGTCCCTAGGTAAGAAACCCCTTCATCTCTTGCAATTTCAAACGTTTTCTTGTAGGTTTACTATCCCACGGACTACACACAATGTGCTTCGTCGTCTAAGTATCCTCCAGGCACAGTCTGCATATATCAGCCTCTAGGATCCCTACTCTTTTGAGGTGAAATCCAAAACAGTAGTCAAAAAACTGGGCATCTGATTGTTTCTTGCTCCATCCTTAGAACTTTTATCTGGTCGTTCCACACGACAGTCTAATTTTTTTTTTAGCCTTTTAACAAATTGTCATATTTATCTACCGATTTCAGTGTTGTTTTATGACCCATTTCTGGTCCTTCAGTATACCTCCTCCTACGACAGAATATGGTTCTGGGCCTTAGAACCCCACAGTCGACCTCTGCTTTCCTGACGTGTAGACTTTTCCGTTCCCTTCGATCCCTATAGTTTTCTCTTACCCAGTTAAGTATTACGTCATTTGCTGAAGCACATGACTCTCCTACCAACATTCCTGCCTGTAAACCCCAGGTGTATCTGCTCATGCTAATATAGCAGAAAAAAAAGTTTTCATAGAAGAACCCTGCAAATACCCCGTCGTGAATCACAGATCGATCCGTGAATATAAAAATGTTCCCCGGGCCCATCTCCAAATGTGATTTGTCACCGATTAGAGCCTTGTGAAACCTTTTAATTATACTGACACTCCAAATCTTGTCTTTGGGAATCGTGAATTCTCTGATATCTTTTACGTGATCCAGGATTCTATGCCCGTCCCTCTGTATTTTCAGTACCGCAAAGAGGCGTTAACGATTACGATTTCTTTCTGGTAATCGTTGAAGCTCGTTCACACTTTAATAAATTTTCAAAGCTAACAAGTTGAAAAACATGTATTTATGAGCAGTTGGGATATGAAACCTCTCGAAGCTTTTCTGTTAGTATTCAAGTGATACATAAAAATTCTTTAGTCTTCTCTCGCCTCTTCTCTCCATTGTAGTCTTATTAATTTTCCATACACCTAATATAACACCTAAAAACCCACACCGGTGGTCGAGGGGGCTGAGGTGCACGTATACAGATTTTTTCCCCTGGTTGGCGTAAGTTCGAATCCCACACAGGACACGGTGATTTATCTGAGTGCCAGTAATTGAGGCAAGTCTACTGACAAAAATTGTTGGCTCACTTGCAACATTTGTCAGGTTAAAATTTACCAATCTTCCTTTCCCCAATTTCATTCCGCCTAAGCATCATAGGGTTGTCTCCTGAACTTAGACAATAACTTAAAAATAAAGACTGCATACACCTATAGAAAATTATTTTCAACATTAAACATTTTTAAGGCACAGGAGAAGCTCTTTTCATCCAAAAATTGATCACCATTTGTACACCTACCCCTTATATACTTTATTTCTTGCTAGAATTAGCTAATTTCCCTGGTTTTTGCATGCAATTAAATTTAAAGGATGCTTTATAACGCAAAACCGAAACCCTAATTGAAAACGGAAGGAAACAATATGGTCGATAGAAATAAAATAAATTTTAGTGAGGAATGAAACCTTGAATAGCAGTTACTATTAGAGTTTTGTAAAGTTTTAGTAATGGATGGACGGACTACACTTCATTTTTGCAATTGTGCAAAAATAAGACGAATTAAAATAATAACTAATACAATTAAAAAAATAATATTACCAATAATGATATGCCAAGGTTGTTTAAGTGCGAAATTGTTTCGGTTCCATGCAATTTCCCATTAAGAAATGTATTCATTACTTCACTAATGAAGTAATTAACATATACACACTAACCCCTGTGCGTGTGTTATGCCCGGCGAGCGTTGGAGGAGGGTAAGGTGCTATTCCCTGTGCACCTGTTGGGCGCCACACGGTTTTTTTCAATTAAGTCCGTGAACTCAAGGTTATGTAGATTTCGATTTCTCACCATATACACTTCACTGAAACAAAACTTATCGTACTGCGACACTTTAATACCGTTAATCCAAATTGTTATAAAATTTATATCAATAAATTCAGTCGGGTAATTCCAGAGTATGCTCTCAACTGCACTTAGCCTACAGGATGATCCTGATGATATTCCACTACACAAAATAACAAAAGTAAGGGAGTTTTCCTTACTCCAATCCAGTTTCCACTTCACTAACAGTTTTGCTCCTCTTGCTTAACTTCCCGTCGAATCCCTAATTTCCAAACCACGTGCTCTTTCTTTTACTTTTGTTCCTCACTTCCTTCCACAATGTAACCTTTTCCAGTGATAAACTCCTCCTGATAAGTTCACCTCTCTTCTGAATTTTGAACTTGGAAGCCTTGCAGTTTTCCTCACAAAATTTTCTTGCAGCAGATCCTAACATCGGATTATCAACTAACTTAATGGCCGCCCACTTCACATACCAGAGCTTTTATATCTAATCCGCCCCTATTGGGACTCCTGCCCCCTATTCTGAGCAAATTTTGAAAATGGTTTAAATTTGAATTCAAAACGGTTTGAACTTGTTAATAATTTTTCCCAATTTTCTACGCTGTTATGTTTCCTAGGGTGTCGTTAAGTGTTCCGTGTTTTCAAAAAAATTTTTAAAATTCTTCTTCCCGGAAAATCTCGGAAAAACTTCCAGCTGTCAAAATGTGTCCACGTTTTTCAAATTTTTCTCCCTTTTCATTATTTTGGACCTTAAATCTCGGGGATCCATGATCTGGGTTATGGACGGGCCAAATTTGATATTTTCTGGGCAGTAAATTTGAAGTTCGTGGAGTTTTTTTTGGTGTGTTGTGTATTTTCAGTGAGGTAAGGTATTATTGGGGTGATTTATTTCTTTGAAGGCCTTCTTGAAGTGAATACTGTTCCCTTTTCAGATTTTAAATATGGATTCTACAGTAGGAAGTGCACCCTGCCACCGTACAGCAATCTTTACAGCAGTGAGTAAAAATTCAATACCTATTTCTAACAAATCTAACTTATAACTAATTCCAGATAGCTTCTGAGAACGCAGGACTTCCCGGACGGCATTCAAGACAGTAAAGTTTTGAATAGACCTTGGGTTGATTTTTTAATATGTAATTTTAGACTTAATCCAGGCCAAGGTCATTTCCATTCAAAGGCAAGAAAAAAAGGATTAATACAGGCACCTGAAAGTAGATCAATAAAATTTGTTTTTGCAGTATCATCTAAAGTTTACAGGAAACACTAAATGGACTTCATAAAGGTACGTTCTCTAAGATTCTTTCTGTTTCCTAACTGATTAATTATTTTTCAGGCCACCGGATCCCCATGCAAAGCATAACAATTCACTTATTCATTGAAGAAAATGTAAAGGTAAAGGTAAGGTTTATTAAGTATTCAAAAACAAGTCTAAAAAAAATAAAAAACAAGAACAGATGCCATACTAATAAAAAAATAATTCACGCATTAGTTTTGTATATTTATCGTTAGGATTGATATTTTATTTTTGCTTAATTCTGATTTACGAATTGTTTATTTCGAAAATTTAAAAAAAAATCAAAATTAAATACTGTCAGGGAAAAGCTGCCCAATTTCCGATGCTTTTTGTATGCAGGCGGACTCAGACTCAGTTTTTATATTCAAAAATCCATCAAGATTGTAGGAAAATGCAAGATGCTTTTCTTGGTCTTTTTATTCTGCATGCCGCATTATAATATGAAATACATAGTTTAACTAAATCATCACGCAATATTTGTTAACTTTGAGATATTTACCTTTTGTTTCCTATAATTACTCAACCTCATCACCATTTGATTCTGGAGAGCCGAAAATCTCGTAACCTTCACGGGGAAAAACCTTAGTCGAACTACTCATTTGTTACGGAACATTTGGATGTAAAAAAATTTGAAATACCTTGAGATTTAGAATAAACCTGCAAGAAATCCAACAAGTCTTTAACTATTAAAGTGTCCTTGGCGCGTTATGAATTCTTACAAAAATTCCCAACAGTATTACCGCAACAGGTAAAAATATTGCTGAAGGAAATACACGCGTTGCTATAAAAACCCATCGAAATAATTTATGAGTTCATTGTGCAATTTTCGACAATGGCTTTGATAAAAAAAAAACTAAGAGGAAATATTTTTTCTCTTTATATTGTTATTAGTCATGACTCTACCTTCCAAAACATATTCTTTATTGGTGTTAATGCCGTCCTCTTGGAATCTTATACCTATCATGCAAATTTCGTATACAGAACACATGGAAACAGGTAGATGGACACAAACAATATTTCTTTTTACCTTTTGCTCTGGTTGCTGGCAAGTTTTTTTTTCCTCATCCTGCTATGTTCGGCTATTGCGTCAGTATATGCTAAAGCAGCCTAGCTGCAAAGCAGAAGAACAAAAAAACACACACAGCAAGTTCTCTAAAAAGACATGTCCACGTTTTTAATCTTATGCTGCAGAAAAATATGTTTTGTTTATCCTTGACTTGGCAGAATGAAGAAGGTTTTCAGGATTCTCAGAAGTTTGAAGTATTATGACAATCAGACATGTGTGTTTCATTTTGTTGCTGCTGTTGTTAACTTACTCTTGACTTTTGCTCCAGTTCTTGCTTTTCATCTTGTCTTCTTGCCTTGAAAACAATTGTCTGTGCAAATATTTGTCACAATAAATATGCAAAACAATTGTTTATGACCTCAGATATTCACGCTTCATTTTTTCCGGCGTCTTTTCAAGAACTATTCCTCAGATGATATACGACTGGGTCATTAAAAACATCTGAAACACGATTGTGCTACCGATTTCAGAACTATCAGACCCATTTTGATTTTTTATGTTATTTTATAATTTATTGCTAGTCGTCGAATTGCTCAAGTCGAGTTGCATGTACTTAAGGGCTTCATATTCTTTGGAACAAAAAAACACGACCGGGTGTACCGATTATACAGAGAGCATAGTACAGTGAATTATTAATGTTGTATAGATTGCCCACTTCTAATTAATTCCGTCAAGCAACATGTTCTGATTCCTTAGAGGAAATCCCGCCGAATATCGAGTTTAATAGCAACAACTATACAAGGGCAGAGAGCATTCCCGTCTTACAATTTATATACACAAATTCCTACAGATTTGTGCACAAATAAATTATAGAAGTCCTGTCAGCGTGGCACGAACACATGCACACATTGTCGGCAATCGGAGAACTTTTGCTCCTCATGTGTGTATGAGAAGAAGCTTTAAATGGCTGAAAATTTATCATCCTGCACGGCTTTAGCTTTTGTCTTATTGCTCCAGTTTCAAGTGTGGCGAAAGTTTTCGTTGTCGACAGAAATTTTAATCAATAAAATTTGTGTGGCTTTTAGTAGACAAGGATAAACGGAGTGAAAATTGAGAATAACCTAGGTTTATAACATAAAATGCGAGTTGTGAAAACATCTCAGTTGGCTATAATTAATGTACATCATTTTCAGTGGTTATTTTTAACTTAACGAAGTTTTTTTAATTTAAATTGTGGATTTTTTTTCGCGTAAAATGCTTTGAATGTCTCAACAATCCTTTCATGAATGTGGGGGGTTTTCCATCCAGTTCTTTAAGATCAATCTGGCATGAATCACCGGTGGTACGTGTTAATTTTTAGACTTCTGGTTAGACAAATAAGACGGATTAAAATAGTAGCTAACACAATTAAAAAATATAATATTACCAAAAATGATATCCCAGGGCTGTTTAAGCGGGAAATTAGTTTGGTTCCACGCAATTCCCTAGTAGGAAATGTGTTCATTACTTCATTAATGAATTAATGAATACTACTAGACATGAGTTCTAACACAGGTATATCATTGAAAATTCATGAATTACACTTTGATACAACATTCATTCACTAGTTCATTGAAGAAAATGTAAGGGTAAAGGTAAGGTTTAATTATTCAATTTTTACTACCATGTCATTTTGTGTCTCTGTTGTGATAAACATCCAAGAACTTTCGCTTAGAATTAAGATGCAAACGCAAATGAATAAGAAACCGCAAATTTCTTTGGTACAGTACCCTCTGCATTACCCTGTCATCGACATTCATTGTTACCTTACCCTTTGCATGATCAAGTAATTGATGCTGGAAACTTCGGTGAAATTATTTATTATCATTTTATTAATGGCTGAGTCCTCAGTAGGGGAGTAAGAGCCTTCAAATCAATGTGGAATGTATGATTTTGCAACAACCATACATTACCAGCATTATTTTCACATTAACACAATTAGCGCAGAAGTATCATAGGTATGGAAGGTTTTTCATAGGTCGTTACTGGTAATAATACATAAGTAATGGCTTCTAATATTCCTTACGAGGTTGTTATATCTCTGTATGTGTGGTATTATATCATACTTTTGTTTGAAAATTTCTTGCCACCTTTCCAACGTTTATAGTGAAAGTGTGATAATAAAAATCGTACTTTTGAAAATGCCGAATGAAAAATAACTGGTACAGTGGTCCCAGTACAAATGCACCGATGCCATCATGTTAATAAGTTTTCAACTAACGTGGAAAATATGATAAAAATAGTTTAAAGGTTAAAGTCAAATTCATTTTATATATTTTGCATAAAATGTACAAAACATTACAAATCTTATTTCAGTGCAACTAGTTGGGGTTAAAAATTAAGGAATAAAAAAATGTTAAGAGAAAATTTAAATTAGTAGAGAATTAATAAACCCAAGGAAAAAAATGTAATAAAGGAAAATTAAAGTGAAGAACTCAATTAATAATAAAATCATTAATGTAATCAATAATAAATTTAATTAATCAGATATTTTGCCAAATGGCACCACTTAGATACTCTTAAAAGATACAAAGATGGTTTTTAAGCAATTTGAGGAAGAAGTTGTCACTCACGTTCAGTTTTTACTTACGCAGTCCAAAACTGCACAGTTAAATCGGAACGTGTATGTGAAAACCGTAGTAAGGTTCAGTTCAAATTCTTGGACTGACTAAAATCTGCCGCCTGTAGATTTTGGACTGCGCAGTCGGGAACTACATAGGTAAAAATTGAGCATATGTGTGATTATCGCGCGTTTGCTCAGTTCGTTTTGAAGGAAACTCATCAGAAACAAACTGAACGAAAACTGTGCAAAGTCTATGTAGTGTTGGAAACTGAGTAGACCAAAAAAGAAAAAAAAAAACAGATATCGTAGCGATTTAACTGTGCAGGTAAAACTGTGAAATAAACTGAAAGTGAGTGGGGTCACTAACAAGGCTACCCCACGTATGATGTAGAGCTATCAGCTACCTTTCCAGCTTTCTACCGAGGTCGACTGAAAGACCACAGACTACATTGGAGGGATAATTGTGGAAAATATTATTATTCATACGAAAACCCATGCAATTGTCATGGATTTCGGCCAGAAAGAGAGTGGGCCCCTTACCCATCGCAACCTAGAGCCTGGTATTGCGACGAATGATTCTAAGATCCATGTTCGACCCGTCAGTAATATATTTAAAACACTTTGGATCAAAAAGAAGTCATTGCCTTCCCATTTCGATCATTCAGGAAACAAGGTTCTGAACTTCCTACCTAAGCATACCACTTTAATCATGTACATAGTGCGTTACATAACCGATTTTCAAACCAGGAATATGCTTTAGAATATTTATAGGACCCTCAGAGGTGACAGGAATTTTCGATATAAGTTGCACCCTAAGTACACGTGTTTAAAATGGAAATGTGACGAGGAATAATTCGAATTAGTGCCTCTGTAGCAGGTGTGTGACAA
>QYTT01078461.1:14345-25300 GCA_006980735.1 Dasypogon diadema | reverse complement strand
AAAAAAAACGAATGAAAATCAAACAATAGTCTTTCTTTTTGGAAGAGTGAACCAGTGGTTGGAGGGATGGTAGGAGTGATGGTGGTTCATATGTAAATGAGTCAACTGAGCAGGAAAACAAAAATCTGGAATTTTGCCTAATTACCCGAACCACATCCTGTGAAAAAAATGGTACGTAGACACGCTTACTTTTATATTATAGGCTATAATTTTAGTTCATACCTTGCCATTTCAAATTCGGGCCTCCACCAGTCAAAAGCAACCAGTGTCAGTGCACTGCTCCTACTGTTGCTGTTGCTGCCGTGGCCACTGTGTTGCTATTAGAGAACTAGACGATCAGTACAACGACGACTAAAAAGAAGTATTTTTTCTGAATGAGCTGTGATCGTGGCTCGTGGCTTCATGCTCTAAAGATTTTTCTAATCAACGGAGCGTCTCCAGGTACATTAAATAATTTCCAGATTGTACTGATGGCAGCTCCTAGGTCTTGAGGCATGTATGGGCTGATTATATATGTGTATGGCTCAGGTATATACTGACTGACACGAACCATCCAACCAGACCGACAGACCGATCGTAATGTGTGCCATACGTGCTGCACCAGCAAGAGTAGATACTGTAGCATGAATAGGCATCTGCTTCTTAAAAAAATATAATGTTTGCGAATTACTTATAGATTCGTTGAATATAGAATGGGAGAAAGTAGAGCCATTATAAAAAAATCAGACCTATCTGGTTCTTCCTGTCACTATGAGAGCTTTTACCCTTAGGGTTGGATATGGTAGCACTAACAAATCATCCATTCCACATCCAGATCGATTGTGATATCAAATTTCGGGAAATTTCATCTTTCTGTCAAGAATGGTCCTGTTAACTCTTGTGTTGGATATGCAAGAGGTCTTCCTCGTTCACAGCTTTTAACAACAATAATAATTTTTAGACAAAGATGTCTGTGGAAATGTTGATGGAAGTTAAGGGCTCTCCGAGGTATCGAAAAAATTGCATCCGTTTCCCGGTGCCCCTTCGTATTCGTAGACACTTTCATAATTAAGTTTCTCTAACATCTCAAAATCGCCGAATTTCTAGTCCAAACTTTGCGTATATCTCCGTAGGTCTTCCTATGTCTAGGTCCGATGGTTCTTGGAATTTTTTGAAGAAAAAATCATGGGCTACAGTCTTTGAAATTTGGGTAGAAGATCCTTCTTTCATATTTAAGTCGCGCTTCTCAGAATCGTCGAGTTTCTCGTCCCAATTTTGCGTATATCCTCGGTAGGTCATCTTTTTTCTCCCTCTAGGTCCGATGGATTTTCGAATTTCTTGAAGAAGATAAGATACCCTGCGCTATATCCTATGGAATTTGGGTCGAAGGTTCTATATATATTAGCTATAATTTCTCAAAATCCCCGAGTATCTCGCCAATATTTCGCACATGTCTTCAGCAAGCCGTCTTTCTTCGTTGGAGACCTCCCTAGTCCCTAACTTAGGTCAGATGATTTTTATAACTTCTTGGAAATGAAATTCTGAGCTATAACTTGTGGACTTTGGGTAACAGTTTGGGCAATATTTAGGTGGCTATAACTTTTCAGAATCGCTGGGTTTCTCTTAACACATCTTCCATCGCGTAGGCATACATGTCACATGTCCACTGAACACTATTATAACCAGGATGGCCTCGCTCTCAACTGCCCTGTATTGAAAGCCTCGTTCGGGTAGTTAGTGGGCAGCGATCGCTGTTTACTCCTTCAACTATCTTAACGTAGACCTTGAAGTCAGAGCCGCATTAGCCTTTACTTTCAAACTTTGATCCTGTATCTTTTTGATGGTGGATCGTACGGGTTTCTAAATTCTCCTGTTTTGGGAAAAGAGATTTCTCAAAGTGCACCAGACACGAAAGCCTTTTTAGACTGGCCATTTTTCACATTTTTGGATTCTCGTTCGAATTTGTAGAGATCTTCAGGGACTCTATAGGGATTCGGTGGTACTATAATGAGCCTTAATTATCCTAACTTTGGCGAGATGTTACGCAGGGCTGCAAACTGTCACAAACATTTAACAAAATATCCTTGGAACCGCTCGAATTTTAGAAGAGTTTGCGACGGATGGTCTGTTTCTTATTCTGTAGGCTGTGTTAATCTTGAACGGAACTTGTAGATACTTGTACTGGTGCTAAAGTCACCTTTGGTGGGATGGATCCTCTTCTAGACATATAAAGGTGACTGTATTTCTTTTCTCCGTAGCAGATTGCGTTGTCCATTGTCCAGAATCCCGACGGTGAAAGCGTTAGTATGTCGGATACCTTCAATAACCGAAGCTACCTGAGGAGATTTCTACCTACAGCTAATTTCCCTCCATTGATCAAAATATTCTATGGCCCACCAAAAAAGATCTGCTTCAATAAAAGAATGAGATTAGTCGCTTAACAGAGGGGAAAAAAGTGTTTTCGTGAATGAAACTCCGACGTGTTTACGGATCTACACTTTAACGTGATCAACAGTTAGTTTCAGCCTCTAATGCCGTATCGGTGGATAATTTGAAGTCGACTAAAGCGATTTTACTAAAATTGTGTTGCCGCTGCCGCAAGAAGAAAGCACGACAGTAACAATTCCCCTATGTCCGAGAAAAACGTGCGTGCATGTTACGATGGTATAACAGACCACTTTCAGTGGTGACGACCCAAAAACCAATAAATCCCTGACCGTAACTAAATCGTACCAGCCGAAATTAAATTACTTAGTACAACGAACGCATACTCATGCATACGAAATCTTTGTATCTTTTACGAGAATTCGCATTTATCCCGACTTGGATGCCCATTCATTAAAATCGTGCCTTTTCCCCGTGGAATTGGGAATTGATTCTGGTATCTTCGGGTTCCATGTCTAATCGTTCGGTAACCACTACGAGGACTACTTGAATGAGATGTCCACAAAATTAGGCATCTCATTCATGTTTAAGGTTCGACTTTAGGTTCAAAGATGCTGGCATTATTCCAGAGTGGAGGGGAGAAGGGAAAGAGTATAGATGAGTGAAGTAAGTGTTTTTCTGCCGGTAAATCCAAGAAACTTATCTACTAGCGTGGCCTAGACGTGAATGAATTATTTTAATTGGCCATGAAGGAGCATTGTCCATGGGAAGGGAATTTTTCGTTGTTGTCCGGAACACGAAGACTTATAAGATGGAAGAGTTAATTCCTCAGAATCCGTCAGACTGGTTCAAATGGAAGTGTCTGGTGTACTTTATGGCAACAACTTCAAACAATTTGTCTAGTGATAGGGGAGCAAACCACTACCTTTAGTGATTCTATCAGAGATCGATCTTTAACATTGGAAGTAATCGTGTCATGTTGTTCTTAACTTTTATTCCCCTCTCCACCGTTTCTTTGAAATGAGAAAAACAATTTTGTTCTACCATTCGAGATGGAAATTGGCCGGAAATAGGACTACTTTCGTCACACTCAGCGAACCCATTGAATAAAAGACTGTAAAAGTGCTGATGTCAACGTCTCTTCACCCTTTTCAGTGCTTGCTACTTGCCGGATGGACGATGTGAGATCCAATTGCATAGGGTCAATTGTTCTGGGTATTGCAGATCCTTTAATGCAGAGTCATTTACTTAGAATGCTACAGGTGTGAACTGTTTTGGAGCTCCATTAAACCAGACCAGATCCGGGTTGCACTTGTTGAAACACTTCTGGAAATTATGTTAAGATATTTTTCCGGTCCTTCTGTAAAAACCAGTGGAAATGCAATCCCTGTTACCCCTTTTCGCGATCTCAAGATGGATAAAATTACTCACGCGATCATTGACAGGTGTAACATTGTAAGCCATTGATGAAAATTCCAGTTTTATTTCGATTGACACGCTTTTAACGCGTCTATTCAAGTCACGTAAAAGAATTCGAGGAAAATTTTCCAAGATGCCGGACAGTTTCAGAGAAACTAAGGTAAAGGCTGGCTTATTACATGACAAGATTTATCGCACGTATCAAATCATAAATTTCGCGCGTTAATTTGATCCGCTGAAAACTGAGAAAAATATTTTTTAATTCTGCTGCGTCACAGAGAGTTTAGAACTTTCTGTGACGGTATAACTAAACCGAGAGATTTTCTAGTGACCATTAGAATTGAAAAAATTCACTGGAGTTGGTTTGTAAATTTTTGGTCCTTCGAGCTGGATCAAAATTCAATAAATTTCCAACCCATAAAACACCAGAGCAAACCAGAACAGCCAGAAGTGATAACTTAGGTAGCGAAACCCTGAAGAAGATCGCATCGTTGTAATCATCATTATCATCTCCACCAGTAACAACAACGCGGTAAGAGTAGAAACAGCAGCAGCAGCATTAGTATCAGTACAAACAGCAAGAAACCAGCCACAGTAAAACAGATAAAAAAAATCACGGAAATTATAGCATTCGAGCGCAAAGCCAGTAGCACGTGGCATCACTTGTAGTCGCGTGCCCCTTTCTCAGACCCATACCAAAACAGCATTCAGTGAGGTTCCGCTAAAATGCTGCTGAGACGACGACTGGAGCATGGAGGGCAACAGAATATATTTAAATGGTGCACGATGCTGGAAACATATCAGCAGTACTTTGAACTATAAGATACAAGAATAAAATAACAGCAACAAATAGCAGCAAAAAGGTTATGCACACAATTCTCTTTCACTATGAAATCTCGGTCGTCCGCGTTATTCCACATTTGACTGGACTTCGCCGGTGCGCTGTGGCACACGCGGCCCCCTTTTTAATCACGGTTCAGTTAACAATTGCTCAGATCTCCATGCCATCATATCAAGAACGTCTAGACCCAAACCGTTGACGTCGCACCACCAGCACCAGCAACACTATCGCTATCAGAGTGGTATATTACGTGCGCGCCTATAAGACCAGGTCTATTGGTTTCGTGCTGACCGTTCGATGATTTTGTAATTGAAGAGGATCAGGTGTTAAATTATCAAAAGACGTGCACACTCCTCCAGTTTTCCTTTGAGTTTGTGGAGGCTTGCCAAAAACTCAAAATGGGATCGAGGAAAGGTTTCCTTCCTTTTGAGTTGTTTTCTTCTCAAATGAGTCCACCTTTTGAACACCTGCTTAAAAAGCGTGACCACAATTGTAAGAAACAAACGAAAGCTACCCAGGCTGATATTGGCTAGTAACGTCTGTTATGATTATTAATAATTGCGTTGTAGGTGGAGATCACGGGGTTAGTGGTGGTGGTAGAGACGATTTCTCTGGCGAACAGTACCACCTAGAAAAATGTTTGTGAAGATTTTATCATAACAATTATGGAAGTAGAAAATTATTAACGCGCAAAAAAGGGCTTTTTCTTATTTTGATGTGTGTGGCGCAATATTTTCGTGTTGAAAAGCGCCTTTTTACATGGATTAGGTAAGATAAAGATAGAATCGAGTTGAGCCTTTAGAGCTCTACATTTAGGTATCTTTATAGTCGTGAACTTTTTCTATGGTTAAACATGTGTCTCCTATCGTTCGTATCCTTGTAGCTCCTAACGCAGGGCGTTCAGAGATGATATGCTTGGGGGTTTCGATGCCACGTTTGGTACTTCGTTCACCTGTGTTCTAAGGTCCAATCGCTTCGTTTCCCAAAAGGAAAAATTTCCTGCGAGACTGCGAAAACCCCTAATCATCTCGGCCACCTACGATTATTGTGTTTAAACCCTTTTAAAATGCCCATTCAAAATTATGGCTTTTAATATAGTTTATGGCTCCTTTTTTAGCAAAATTGCCGAATATAATGTCGGCATTTGACTCTTATTTTTGAAGCATATTGGTACCAAGTGGCAATAGACCACTGCTGCTTCTACTTCGCTTTGAGGATCTAAAGGGTTTGGTCCATAACACAAATGACCATATCATCGGCATATTCCTGGGCTCGAAACTCTTAGACCAGGTTTAATGGTTCATCTACAACCAAAAGCTATAGTAGTGGTGATTAGAGGCTATATCCCAGTAATTTTGGTGGTGGGGTGATTTTTTTCCAGGTATCCATAAGATCTGACGACTGCCTGAGGTTTGGTTGTAGGACCAGAGGCCTTCAGGTATCGCCTTTAGGATCTTTGGAAGGCTTAAAGTTCTTGACTGCCCTTTCAAACTTGGCATCGGCGATGAGCTTCGTTACAAATTTTTCTTAGCACCGCAGGCTTTCCTGGAGACTTGATCATCGGCTTTGTCGGTTGTAAGACCTTTATAAAAATGGTGTGTTTTGATATTGATACAGTATCTTCCTTCGCAAAGTTGAGGGGAACGAGTGCAATTTTCGAGGTCTTGAAATCTTAGGTTTGCTCTGATTCCCAGCTTCTCAGCGGTGGTAAGAAGCCAGGAGGTCTAAGTCCTTTATGGATTTGGCCCTCTTTGGAACACGTTTTACGTTTTCTGCGCCAGAGATTTTTTATACCCCTCTCAGAGCCTAAGTATCAAATCGTATTTACCTATGATCCGATATTGAGCCTTGGATTGAGACATACCAATTCGAGGTAGGTTCTGTACTATCTCTGCTAACGACTGTCCAATTAAGGACTTCTTTTCTGGTGACGCTAACGAAGGTTGGTTCTACTACTGCGTGGACTATCAGCAATTCGTTTGGGAACAAATATTGTAGAGGTTCCATTTCATTTGTATCTCTACTTCACCAAGCTATGTAACAAGCATTGGCGTTTAGAAATTCTTAATCTTCTGTACTAAGGCACGTTCCAGGGAAGTACGTAGGAGTTAAAACTACTTGGTGCTTGCCATTTGGGAAGGTTTGCAAGTCTCACTAACCCTATCCAGTGGTGGTTCCAGTCGAATGTAATTAGTACCAAAAAATCTTTTAGTAGCGTTCACACTAGGCTAGAGGTCCGGAAAAGAGTCCAAAGAGGGTTATATTTATTGAGTCCAGCCTATCGCTAAGGTGTACAAATCTCAACCCAAGAACAACATTGGCCCCTAAATCACGCGAACTACACTTCCTACATAATAACCCTGGAAAAATTAATCATACAGACCAGGAAATATTCGATTAATTCCTTTTAACACCGTTCACTTTGTCCTCATCCTGCCCACATAGGTAGTTTGCTGTAATCAACAGTTTTCATTAATTTCCACCGTGTGTTTCTCCTCGCGTCATACAGTCGTATGCATGAGCATGGCATGAAAACTGACTTCCGGTTTAACCCCTCTACGAAGTCCTGGGTGGAGAGAACACGTTGTGGGAATAGAGTTGTCGGGTTTTTGTATCACACGCAAAAACCTGTTGCTATTCGTAGTCTGACTATTGAAAAATGACACTACCGCTCGTGCAGTCACTACATATATACCTACAAAAGGGGGGTGCTGAAAAGGTGGTAGGTGATTTCGTAATGTTTTTGCACCAGAAGTACCGTTTTATCCATCCTCCCTTAGCTTCAAATGTTTTGTGTACCATTAAAGAACTAATTCCTTGCACGGAATCTTATTGTTCTCGCTAGTGCAGCAGGTGATGCCCGCCTCAGGGTAATATCAAGAACGCTGATAAAGTTCACTACTCATCGGGTAATATTTCTTGGGCGGGGGATTGTTTTTGCCGTATATCAATATGAGCAACAATAACAGACTTATGCCGGGGACGATGATGAGGAACCAAGAGGAAATCCAAAGAATTCTAAATTACTGGCATGTCACGGTATCAGGCCAAGGTTGTGCATGCATCTTCGCTGTCCAGGCGATATGGGTAACCTATAATACCTGGGTATCTACCTAGCAATTATATTGGGGAAGAGTAACAACGAAATGAGTAATATTTGCTCGTGTTAGCCGGTGGTGTGATCCATTTTGAGATTTGAGATTCTTTGGCTCCCGCTTGTTCTCGTATTTTGTACGCAGTGTAAGGATCGTGCTGCGAGGATCGGTACGGTGAGAAGGCTATTTACCTTGGCAAGATCGATGAGTGTACAAGAAGTGTACGAGGGCGGAGAGTGAGAGTGGAACTGTTTCATCAGGTATCTTAGGCACTTCCATACACCTTGGAAATGTTATCAGGTGTTCAAGATTTGAAGGTGCCCTACAACAAGGCAAAAATTATGTAATAAAATGTTTTTATAGGTGTCTTCTAGTGATCGTGAACGAATGATATGGCGCCCTCAACAAAGTAAGTTCAATAGTTCGTGGATTGTGTGGCGTTCTGGAGTGCTGAGTGTTACTACCCAAATATCGCGCCTTGGAGAGATTAGAGCCAGAGTTACGAGAACCTGGAGTGATTTATTAAACGGACGGGGATTCTGTGTGGTAATTGTGAAGTTCAGAGGAAGGGGACGACTTGTTTCAACTAAGATCTCTACGTAATCCCCATAAATTCCTGAGGAATTCGCCCTACTAATTAACATGGGGATTACATTAAATCCGTGTCAAATTTAAAGTGAAGGCATCCCCTGTTGCCCAGCATGGGGTGAAGTGATAGACCACGAAAACACTCCTATCGCGGCATTTTTGCCTTTTTTCAGTTTAGAAATGGTCAGCCCCTTCCACAGTGACAGAAGATATGATATGGCATTAAATGTAATTTTCTACCCTTTGAACAGGATGATAAATTCCCCGTAAAGACGTAATATGCGCGCAACAATTTAACCAGTTAAACGGTTGCAACCCTGGGGTCGAGGGCGGAAAAAACAATACTGATAGAGCAGCAAAAAAGGCAAACTACTGAATCAGCAACAATGACTCTTCCATCTCACCCCCGCGGTTCTTCTACCCCGAAAAAAATGTGTTGAGCTCAGTATGAAATCGCGTGCACTGTGCGCAATCAACAACAACAAAAAATTTATTTTTTTGCTTGCACACTTTAACTGCCACCCAGGACTTGTGGAAAGGGTACGGACTGTCCGCCAGCCATACATCTCGATGGAAACCGTGAAAAATTTCATTCGGATGAGGACATTTCCTCCGCAGAGCTTATTAAAATTTAAATTGGAAATTATAAGAGGGGTTTAAAGGTTCTGAACGGCAGTTTATTAGAAACGTGTGCAAACTTGTTATATTTTGATTGCAGTGCATCGAAGTCCGGTAATTTGGACTGAAGAAAAAAAGATTTCTGCCACTATGATTCCTGGACTATTGTAAATAGCAAGAAGAAGAAGCTCTATACCACTTCTACACAACCAGAATCATTTAAGCAAAGAAGTAAGAAGCAAAACAGAAAGAGATGAAATGATAATAAAATAACGAAGAAAACGGAATATTTCACATATTGTAACGCTCGGCTGTCCAACCGTATCGAAAAGTACCACAGAAGCAAAGAAAAAAAATCGACTCGGAAGAAAAGCAACAAGAAGAAGAAGGAAAAAACGGTCGTCTACATCGAGTATGGTACACCACCAGACCAGACAACAGACCTGGAGAGTTAAAAAATTGAAATTACTGGCAATTACTTGGAAAAATGAATGGAGCAGGAAGATAATAAGCAGAAATGAATGAGTTGCTTAATTATAACAAAAAGACACGGGCCATCATCATCAGCGTTAAGTAGAACAATGCTACCATCCACGCTGCAGGAAAAAGTACGCACCACAATTTTACCATAATCCACAGGAATGGACGGGTCGGGTAGATTTTACTGTGATTTTTAGATGCAGGTAAAACATCAGTGGAACCACGTATAACATGAAAAAAATAAAAGTTCATCTGCCCAGTTCACCGGAAGTGAATGTTTCCCCATCTGAAATTTGTTTCCGTTCATGTCAATTGAAGTCAAAACGAAAAATTGTGAAAATAATTAAGGGAAAAACAGCAACAACAACCTCAAAAAGGAAATTGACCCAAAACTTACTGCTTAACATTTTTATTACTCATCGTTTGCTTTTGCTGTTGTTACTTTTATGATTTTCTCTCTCGTTAATTTGTCTTTTGCCTTCTGTGGCCCTTCATTGATCGACGCACTGTTGCTCATAACGTCAATTTCTCAATGTGAGCGATTAAAAAAAACCCAGATCGAGTCCAAACCCAAAGTAGCTTAAACAGAATTCTTGTCGTAATTACGTAATGACTGGCTCTTTTCCCCTTTAGACTGGAGCAAATTAAAACAGAAGACTTAAATGCTGTCACTTTACAGACGAGAAACTTGACAACAGGAAGAAGTCCAGTGACTTTTGCCTGAAAAGTGTCCCGCCTCTTTTTTTTCTCCCGTTATTAGTTTAAAAAGGGATCTGACAAAGATTAGGGTTAAGTGTGGCAGGCGATTTAAGACAAAGAAAAAAGAGATGTTCAAAAAGGTTGTCATGAAATAATCACACTCAGATTAAGAGCTAAGGAGACCTTGATTTATTGGACTATCGAGGGATCCATTAAAAGGTCACAGGGGGCAGGTGGAGAAGAAGAAATGCACTTGACTTGAAGGAACCACTTAATCCTCCTCAAGATGGTCATCGATGTGTTCTGATAGACTTTTGGTGATCGCCTGAAAATGTAGCATTTTACATGATTTGTCCAATCAACTAGGTTCGTGGGTCAAGTTAAGTTGTTACGTGGATTTGGCTGTTAAATTCCACGTGGGTTTGCCAAAATAGTCGGTGATTTGTAAGGTGATGAGTGTGAAGCTTTTCACTCTCTAGATCTTGTTTTACAGAACTGTAAAGTGTTGTTGGAAACACTGAACATCTGGAGAGGGGCTGTAGGTAACTATTATCGGGGATATGTCTTTGCTGACCGCTCCATACAAGTTCCTTTGCCATTCAAAGACAGTTAAATTTTGAAAACACGTCGCTGATGAAGATGAAGGTGATAAGTTTAAGGATCTAGCAATTAGAATAGATTAGATTAAAATTATGGATGTACAGGTTGTTCAGCCTCGCATTTACCATAACCAGAAGAAATCTATTGGTGTTTCATATTTGGGTAGAGGCGATGAGACGGTCTCTTCTAGGTGTGAGAATCTTCCCCTGAGGGACTTTTTTCCAGTTGCAGGCAGAGCAGGTTCTCAAATG
>QYTT01078460.1:15860-31021 GCA_006980735.1 Dasypogon diadema | reverse complement strand
GGTATTTCAATTTTGAATGGAAAAATTCTTACTTGATAATTTATCTGTCCTTCAAGAAACTTTTTAGCTATATTGAAATTTATTTAATGTTTGTATTTGAAAATTTTTGGGAACAAAAATGATTCCATGCTTATTAAAACTGCGATGCCTTTTCCAGTCTAGAGACTAGGCCTTGTAAAGCAGTTATTGTGGATTTAACTGCTGATAGTAAGCAGGTAATGTGGAGATCTGTGACCATTAAAGCCATGGAGAAGTTTTAAACATGAAGGAAGTCAGGCTAATTGGGCGATATGACTTTCTCCAAATGCCGGGAAAATGCCCAAGGACATGACTGACCCTAAACAGTCTAACCAACAATGGTGTCATTTCCTTTCACCTGGTGATTTTTAGGCTCTGAATGAGTTGTTGGCCCATTTAACCGTTCTATCAATGAAGATGCGACCTGAGAAACCAGTCAGGACATTAGGAAGTTGCAGTTATGTGCAAAGTGGTTTGCTCAGTATTGTACCTTACCCACCCAATCACTCGCCATTCGTTCTAATTATGTTTTGATTTCGGCTTCTACGACCGTCAGAGGTAATTTTTTCAATACTTATTCTGTTTTAGATTGATTTTGTCATTTACCTCGCTTATATGCAGAATTCAACCCAGATTGAAGCTCAATCGAATTGCATGTAAACACAGATTGAATTGAAATAGGGTCGACTCGACTCGGACGACTTAAAAATTAGTTTTTAAATTGAAAAATACCGAACATTCCTACCTGCGGTATTCAAAACCGAACGTTTGGCAGCTCCAGATACTCTTGTACATTTATTTATGGAATTTACAATACAGGACAAGATAAGGGTACTTTAGTTTGAAGAAAACCCCTCAATTGCCACTTCCAAATCTACATTATACTAGTAAGCTGCAAATCATTCGATAAAGATCTTAGTATGCTTTCAAACAACTCATAAATTGCCATTGTACAACTTCCCGTTTACAATTACTATAGCTGCAATACAAACTTAAAAATCAGGTAATTATTTGAACCCTTTCAAATAATAGTGGTCCAACTGGGCTTGATTTTATTCAACAGCAGTTGACGGAAGGCGATTTGCGGACAAATATATTCAGTTCTGCCACAGGATTCCTGAATGCAAAGTTAGTCGCACTACAAAACGGAGGACATGTTTATTTGGGAAATTTCATCAAGAAACAATTATTACTCTTCCAAGGTATTTAGAAAAATGTATAAACTTACTTTTCCGCTTCCAGCAGGGCCTATAACTAACTGCGCATAACGCATTATGAATAAAATCTGCTCAAATCAAATTACAAAAGTAACACATGTCCTGAACGTACAAAACTCGTTGTTATTTTGTAAACACGGCTTCTTCTTTAAAATGAATGACTAGGCAACCGAAACAGATTGTACTACCGAAGTGAAAGTGATAGCAAAATGGGATTCCTACAGAAGATTTATTATATAATAATGCTTTTATTTCCAAAGTATTTCAATCTAGTGTTAAGTTAATAATTAAGTTTTGCTTTGCACAGTATAAAGGGTACTGCAAGAAAATCTCCTGATTAGGGGGTTAACCAGAAAGATGAATCATGAAAATGACAGTTCTTGATTGGTATGATTCGTAGGACTGCTTAGACTGAATCTTTCTACTCTATTGAATTACTACTTTGCAAAGTTTTTTAATTTTAAATAATTTATTAAGTACCGTGAGGAGTAATATTCTAAATAATATTTGCGATTACTTGCTGCACAACATGCCGGTAGGTGGTTTACTTAAAAAGTGATATTGAAGTTGGGGTGTGTCTCCAGCAGCGCCTTGCTTATCAATCTTTACAATTCTTCCGAGTTATATTTAATTAAAATTAAAATTTTAGGCTTATCATTCGCAAATTAAAGAATACCAACAGTCGGTAGGTAATATGGCTCTTTTACCCTTACGAACACAATACAGGGGGCCGGCGCCTACAGCAAATATAGAAAACGATATAATCGATGAATCCTTGTACTATTTCAAAGCCAACGTGTTCTTCAGAACATATGAAATAAAGGTAAATAAATGTATACCCTTTTACTCGCCAACTAAGCAATTAAATTCATCCGTAGTCTGATGTGGACAGAGTGCTCATATATATCACCCTATATATAACAGACTGTTTGAAGAAGCTTCAACGATGCTCCAACAAAAATCAAGGCATGCAAGAAATGTATAGTTTAGCTATTTCTAAATTCGATGTCCCAGGAGATGCAGGATTTCCTTTAAATGCTGTATATGCCAAACCATCATCTCCAGCTGAAACAGGTTTGCTAAATTTGATAATAGCCTTTCCAACAATAATCATAAGCAATCTTTGTAGATTTAATGCGACAATATCTTTTACAATTAAGGCATGAAACTGGAAATAGAGTTTGTGAAAAAGTATTTTCTACTGAAGATGGTAGACCAAGTAAATGGTGGCTTTGTTTTGCAAAGAAAAAGTTTATGGACAAATCTTTGTCTGGTCCTGGCCAATGAAAAGGTATTATACACAAAATGCCGTTAAACTTTAATTCAACAAAGTAAATGCATCAGAAATTGAATGTTAAACATTATGGTAATTAGTATAATGCAGAGATTCAAGATTTTCATTATTAAATAGAAATGTTCTGAATTTTCAGATTAAAATAAAGACAATGAATGACACAGGCGTATTTTTATTTCCAAGATCTTAGAGATATTTTACGTATTGCATTTTTATCCAGTTTGTTTTTAGAATGCTATACGGTTCCGAATCTCATTGTTCTTCCTATTATTACCATATTCTGCTGGTAGCACAAATACTACTGTGGTTTTCTGTCATGCAAATCGAATTAATAACAAAAAACGAAAACAAAAACATAGATCGAATTATATGTCGCACCTGAATTGGTACAAACAAATGTACTTCCTTAATCTGACCATGCCATTAACAAAAATTTTCTGGCGCAGAGATATCGACGTAATGTTGCTTGCCTAGCGCTCTTCTATCGCTACTTTAATGGACATTGTTCATCCACCGTTGAACGTCTGGATCGAAAGCCATGTTGATGATCATGTATTAGGTGGGATGTTTCGAGGTATTTTATCAATTGTGCGTTGATAAGAGCTTCAAAAACCTTTGCCAGAATTGAAGTGATTGCTATTGGTCTGTAGTTGAAAGGATCGCGTTCCTCTTCTTTTTACAGAATTGGTTGAACATGGAACAGTTTCCGTAATGACGGAAAATGCCTTTTAAATATGATAAATGAAATATTTTCCTCAGATGTTTAGCCAGGGAAGAGGCGCAGCGCTTGAGAAGCAGAGGTGATATACCATCAGGTCCAGTCGTTTTAGACATGTCGAGCTTAGTACGAACTTTAAAGACCTGTCGTGTGCGGAAATGAAGCGGCCCTTGGTTAGTATTACAAGCAGATGGAGCTGGTAGGGCCTGCGTGGCATGGTAGGTGCGCATTTGCAGCAAAAATAACAGCTAATACATTTGCTTTCTCCTATGAGTCCGCATATAAATCCCCATCATAGATGGGGAGTGGTTTAGAAGAATAGGTGAAATCACTTTTGATGGACTTAACAAGTGACCAAAAACCTTTGCTGCCTTTAGGGCATGAAATTACCCTTCTTCTAATGTTCAGGTCAAATTGGAACTTGGCTTTGCTAATGATGAAATTGCGCTGTATAAATCTGTCTAGTTCCCAGACAATTATTCACCTTGTAGGCCCGAAAGGCCGCTCTTTTGTCCCTCATAGCCCTTCTATAATCTTTAGTAAACCATGAGTTCTTGTTTATATATTCACAACGATTGTTTATGTAATTGAAAACTTATGTAATCTTTTTACATTTCAAACGGACAAAACTTAAGACTCTTTCAATGATGGTAAATTAAATTTTTGAAACATTTTATTTTAATGATCCTAAATTATTAACACGAAAAAAGGGTGGCCTAGATTGGGCAAAAACATGTCAGTCGGTGAGCTGTGCAAATTGACAACACTACTACTATCAGCAACAGAAAATGAAAGTAAACAACAAACATAAACGATAGACAAATTTTTCTGATGTAGCGATACGTGGAAGAACTACGAATCGTTCGAGTCGAGTGGTGTGTGTATGCTTAGGCGAGCCTAAATATTTCCGAGATAAAAAGTAGCCTAGATCACTCCTTACAAGTCCACTACCAGCCAGTAAAGGTGCCATCCAAATCGGTTCAGCCGCTTCGAAGATTAGCTAGGGACAAACAGATAGATGAACAAACGAATAGACAGACAGACAGACAAAAACAGGGATGTTTGTGTTTGCAAACAGTGAATTTTATTTATTTATATAAAAGACATGAACCTTTCCTTTAAAAGAGTATCAACTAGCCACACTCGTGACTGTGAACAAGTGTTGACTAATGGCAGTTAAAACTATCGCAACTGCACTGTATGTAAAAACGAAAAAAATCTTTCGATTGGTTACACCCTTTTAATTAAATATATATATATAAATTTTATTGTTAAAGTAGAAATTTATTGCAACTAACTACTATTTACTAGTAATATAAAAATAGCCCACTTACAAAAATTGGGGTAGCTTTTCTCTCTCTCTCTATCTCTTTTTATTATTTTAACCCTTTGTATTTATAAAATTCTGAAAAAATAACAAAATATTTTCTAAACAAAAAAGAAACCATTGAATAACAAAAGTATAATTCACAGAACTTGGACTTAGTTCTTTTTATAGAATAGCGGTATAATATTCGGCTCAATTTCGAGCACTTGCTTCATTATAGAACTCATGACTAGCTCAGTGCTACAAATTAAACATTTCGGCTTCCCAGGACGTGTAAGGTCGGCCATTAGGTGTAAATCAGTAGGACAAGTTATAATGATATAACTGTCTGGAGACTGTGCATTTGCTTCAGCAATGGCTAGAGAGCCTCGTCTTTTAGGCTCCACTTTTCCACCGCAAAGTTCAATCATTTTAATTATTTCTGATTTAGCTGGAAATACGCTTGGTGTAACATAGAATATTTTACCACTAAAGAGTGTCCGTCTACTGGTCGATTCCAGAACCTTTTCAATGGTAAAACTAAAATCAGTCTCTAATTCATTGTCCTTTATGCGATAATTGTCTAACGGCAAAAATTTGCCAGCTGTGGCACTTTCCACTAGCCAATCACTCTTAATTACGAAATTTACAACACACAGTGCTCGTAGAAATTTACAAGATCGTCCAATTCGTGTCATAACCAGATGAGTGGCAGTTTCGGGTTCGTCACAGACTGACCCTCCTAAAGACCTAAAATATTTCGGGATTAATATTCATTCACAAGTTTCTCGAAATACTTACGTTACTGCTCGTTTTAGTCCATCAATATTGTCAATTTGGGAAAAAGCTACTTTTGGAATATTATTAGGATCTGGAAGCTCTTTGCACACTATACTTTCAGGGATATCTTCCAACGGAGCAATCTTAGGACGTTTAGGCTCCGGCTCGGTTGGCGGTTCCAACAGAGCCCGTTTAAGCCTTTCATGAGCATCTTGTGTCAAATTTATAGGAGCCTTCCAAGGGCCTTCAATTTATCAAAACATTACTATATTCTTCTTGAGCAGTGAGCATACAGTACTTACCCATCAGATGCGTTACTAAGGCGTAATCAATTTTAAATGGTGACCCAGATAAGTTATACAGCTGGTATTTTGTTGTCTCGTATTGTGATATTCCACTCAAGTTTCCTATGACTATATCGTTCAACCATGTCGTGTTGACTACAGGTATATTCCACTCTTTAGCCTTTTTGTATTTGGGTCCCTCAGGTCGGCGACATATCAGAACTGTATTATGTTTACTCATGTACCCTGTCAACTTGGCGCCAACCTCTTCGATCATCTTCTTTAACCGTTCCCGCTCGTCTCCTTCAAACCCTGATATGGCTATAATATGTTTAGTGGCAGGTTTCTGAGCGCCAAAAGTACTTGGCATTGGTAGATGTAATGGCTGCCAAGGCGGAAGCACTTGCTTCTTTTGAACAACATCACTCAGCCAATAAGCGGTTACGCAACGTTTTGAATCCCTTATGGCTTGCATAACAACGCCATGACGTTGTGTCCGGCACAGGACGTGAGTTACTTTCTGGCAATATACCTTTTCTATTTCTCCGCCATACTTTTGAATTAATTCCTCCCAGTTGGGCACCTCCTTTCCATTACTTTCTTCGTACTCAACTATGTAAAAGGTGCACCCTAAAAGGAATTTATGCGGTGGCAGTTTTAAGTTTGGATTATGCCCATAAAAATTGGGAGCTGTGCGAGCTGGTATTGGAGCACGCACCGGACTAAATGGCGGACATTTTATTACGGCAGCTGGTGATTGAGGAACCACAATTTGTTGTCCAGGGGTAATTTGACCAACAACAGGGGTACCGACAACTTGAGAAGCATTTGGAATTGTGCCTAATGCACGTCTCTGCTGCTGCTGTTGAAGAGCTAGAATTTCTTGGGGAGTTCGGGGTGGCGCCGCCTGATTTAGTGTTGCATTGTGTTGTGCTGTCATTAAGCGGAGAGTTCCCGCAGCGGAAGGTTCTGCAGCAATGCCCTCTGGAGGGATAACAGTCATCGCAGCCCCATTGTTGCTCAATCGATTGCTTAGCATATTCGCGAGAGCAGTCTTAGTCTTTGAGTTCATCTGTTGCTGCTGCGTTGGAGTAGCATTCTCTTGGATTATTACTGCGGACGTGGAGGGTTGCTGTAGAGCAGCAGCTTGCACTGTTTGTGTTTGTACCTCAGGCGTTGTCGGTATATTTGGACTTTGTAAGACTTGAGGACTTTTCTGCACCTGATCACGTTGGATTTGAAGCTGTTGATACCTCAGTTGTTGCTGGCGCTGTAGTAAAAGTTGTTGTTGGTTTGTTGGAGCGGCATTTGCCTCAATTGGGAATTGTGCGGTTGCTGCAGTTGTTTGCTGCGACAGTGGACTAAGTCCAGGAGCAGTGCCCGAACGAACCAGCACTTGTCTAGCTCCTTGCTGCTGCAACCATTGCATTTGTTGCTGCTGCGTTAAACCTGGAGGCATTTGACTCTGAACTATTATGTGAGGTGTCCCAGCTGGTCGCGGAGTTCCTGCTACTGCATTAGGAGCTGCAGCCCTTGGTTGGTAAGAAACTTGATGTCGAAGCATCAGTCTTTGCTTGCTTTGCAACTTTGCAATGTATTCAGCCTTTTTTACAGGATCCAAAGCCAGAAATTGGGCATGAGTTTTATCGTCCAGCTGTATAAGCTGTCGCTGAGTACCGGGGGTTGCTCCCTGCCATTGGGGACGTACTGTCCGAATGAATTGGGGCTGTGTAACTGTCGCCGCTCCTGGAGTTTGCGGCTGTTGTTGTTGCGCAGAATTCTGTGGACTCCACTGCTGCTGATTCTGGGTCTGGACTATACCAGGCTGCTGTTGTACAATTACTTGTTGCTGTTGTTGTTGTTGATGAGCTACTAGAGTCGTCTGAGATGACTGTGATGATTGTGTATTTTGTTGCTGAATTAAAACGGTTTGTGTTTGCTGGGGACCAGCTACCTGCTGTTGAATAATCTGCTGTGTCCCATGAGTCTGCTGCTGCAAAATGACCTGCTGATTTGGACTGGGAGGCAAAATGGCCTGCTCGTTTGTTTGAATTGGTATCTGGGTTTGTTGTTGAACAATGCCTTGCTGCTGTTGTTGAATAATGATCTGATTTTGAATTGTGATCTTTTGAGGTTGTGTTGGAAGATTGTTCTGAATTTGAAGATTTATGGCGTGATTTTGTGAAGAAGCATTAGATGCCTGCGCAGGTTGTCCAGGCTGTTGCTGAATGATAACTTGTTGTCCATTAGCTTGCTGTTGTTGGGCCGCATTTAATATTTGCTGTTTATTTTGCAGTTGAAGCTGAAGTTGCTGCTGTTGATGCAAATACTGAAGACGTTGCGGGTTCAGTACATGTTGATTTATCACAATCTGTTGCTGCTGTTGCTGTTGTTGCTGCTGTTGCTGAGCATTAATAACTACTTGGTGTGGTTGCTGCTGTGATTGTGCTTGCTGATTTATAATAATAGATTGCTGCTGATTTGGTTGGGTGGTCGCGTTTTGCTCTATATCCAACTGTCCTGTGGTTTGTTGGGCAAAGATCTGTTGCTGTTGCTGTTTTTGGGTGAAATTCTTTAGCATTTGACTCAGATTTGAAGTACTCTGTATTTGTTGATGAGGTTGGTTAAGAATTTGCGCAGTAATGTGCTGTGGGTTTGGCGTGGTGGAGCCGATATTCTGCGGTGATGACTGAATTGTTTGTTGCTGTTGTCCACTTTGCTGTTGCAATATTGCAGCTTGTTGTTGAGACTGTTGAATTTGCTGTTGGCTTGACTGATTGATAATAATAATATTTTGATTCTGTTGTGTTTGTTGACTTTGCAAGATTTGCTGTTGTTGTTGCGGGTTTAGTTGGTTGAACTGCTGCTGACTGATTATCAACTTTGTCTGAAATTGTCCCTGAGGCTTGTTTGTCGTTTGAGAAGCAGCACTAACTTGTTGCTGTGACTGGTGTGTTGCCACTATTTGCTGGAAGGTTTGCGATTGTTGTTGAGCAGTTTGCTGTTGGGTGATAATTTGCTGACCTTGTATGATGCGGACTTGATGTTGTCCCTGGCCTTGCGGAAATTGAAACTGTTGTCCTGCCTTTTGATGCACAGACACTTGCGGTGATTGCACAATATGGCTTGGGCTCTGACCTTGTTGTTGTTGTTGCTGCTGTTGCTGCTGCTGGTGCTGTTGTTGTTGTTGCAAAAGTTGTTGCTTCTGTTGTTGTTGCTGTTGAATATTGAGCATGTGACTCTGAATTATTTGCTGTCCTTGTGTGGTGGAGGTATTAATTACGTGCCGTTGTGTAATTATTTGATTCCCGTCCCTGTTTATTATTTGCTGTTGCGGGGATTGGTGAGGCGCTTGAGCTTGTGTTACTTGATGACCTTGTTGTTGTTGTTGTTGCTGTTGCAATTGACTTTTTAACTGTTGCGCTGCATATTGTTGTCGTATCAAAATATTTTGCTCGTGTTGTTGATGACTTGGACTTGGTGTTGCTCGACTTAAAACCTGCGCCACCTGAACTGGATCTGTAGGATCTATAGGTTTTGTAAGCAGGATTTGCTTTGAAATAACCTGCTGGGTATGTTGTGGCTGTGGTGTAGAAACTGTTTGTTGCTGTTGTTGCATCTGTTGCACTTTCTGCTGGGGGTGATTAAATGCCAAAATCTGTTGTTGAATTGGTGATGATCCCGAATTAATAATCTGAGCTACTCCCTGGCGCATTTGAATTTGTTGCTGTACGGCATTCTGTCGACTTTGCTGAATTTGTTGTCGTAATTGTTGTTGAACTGTGAGCGGTTGTTGGGTTTGTGGAGATTGTGGAGGTGGTGGGGGAGGTGTCATTTGTGGTGACGGCGTTGGCTGATGTGGTAAGGGAGAAGGAGGTGGAATATTTTGTGGAGTATTCTGTTGAGGTTGTGGTGAAGCTTCAGGATGTGCTGGGCTTTGATTGTGTTGAAGTCTCGGACTTTGTTGATGTTGCTGCTGTTGCATCTGAAGCTGCTGCAAATTTTGTTGATGCTGAAGTAAAGTTTGGTGTTGTTGATGAATATGTCTCTGAATAACCTGTTGCTGCTGTGGAGTTAGCTGTTGTTGATTAATTTGTTGCTGCAACACTTGTTGTTGTTGTTGTAATGCTTGTTGCTGTCGTATAATGTGCTGTTGCAGAATTTGTTGTTGCTGATGTGGAGACAAGCTCACGGTTTGCTGCTGTTGTTGTTGTTGTTGTGGTTGTTGAGATTGAGGCGGTTGTTGTGATTGCTGTTGTGGTTGCTGCTGTAAAACCTGTGACTGTTGCAATATTTGTGTTTGTTGTGGTTGCGGTGACTGCCGTGGCTGTTGTTGCTGCTGAAGCTGTTGCTGATGTTGCTGTTGTTGCAATTGCTGTTGAAGCTGTTGTTGCTGTATCTGTTGTTGTTGTTGCTGTTGCTGCAATTGTTGTTGTTGCTGCTGCTGTTGTTGTTGCTGCAGTTGCTGTTGTTGTTGTTGGTGCTGCAATTGTTGCTGTTGTTGTTGTTGCACTTGCTGTTGTTGTAACTGTTGCTGCTGTTGCAACTGTTGCTGTTGTTGGATCTGCTGTTGTTGTTGTAGTTGTTGATTCTGTTGCTGTGTTTGAGTTTGTTGTAAAATGATTTGTTGCTGTTGCGGTGCCCCTGGCTGTTGTACGTTTTTGGGACGTACAAATATCACCTGTTGTTGTCCCTGCTGATTTTGTGGTGAACTGGTTATAATAAAGTTCCCTTGCCCAGATACCGTTCTCAGCACTTGAGTTTGTGAACTAATTATTATTGATTGGGATTGAGTTTGTTGACTTCTAGATATTTGTTGAGTATTTATTTCTTTTGTGGTCTTTGCGGTTTTATTTTCAGCCTGCTGCGACATTGGTTCATCAAATCCAATAATACTTGAAAGACTTTTACTACTCATTGCCTCTGTTGGAGGATTTAATTTTATGAATTTGGGTGGTTCAACTATAAGTAAGCGCGGATGATAATTATCAGAATTAAGTAACTCTTTTCGCTTTACACAATCTACAACCCAATCAGGTGTAACAACGTTTACACTCTTGCCTAAAGCAAGAGCTTTTGAATACGCACTGCCCGCAGCAACACCTGTGATTAGGTGAGTCGTAAGAGAATTAAAATTCCTCTGAACATTCCCTCCATAAAATGAAATAATTGCAAATAATTTTTTTCTGTCTTCTAGACCAAGTTGTGTTATAGTAGCGTTTATTCTTGAAAATAAGTTTGTGGGATTAGGATGATATGGTTTAATAGATGCTAGACGTCCTAATTTCGCAGATGCTAAAATCCATTTGTCTGTAACCGGTTGCACGTTGTATAAATCTGACGTTAAGCTTATTTCCTCTTCATTATAATTTTTCCCAACTATTATATGTGTTACTATTTCCGACATATACGGACGGCTTTGAGCTCCACCATTTTTCATCAAATTTTCAAGCTAAAATGTTATTTATAAAATGTACAATTTAAATGAAAACAATTGTGTAAGAAAATTATTTTCTAATAGCATTAAAAATTGATTTTCTTCATTTTAAGCCTTTACCCAATTTTATAATATTTCATATTTGTAGTTTTAATTAAGCGTGTTGTTGTAAAACGGAAATTTCACATCTCCAATACATTTAATAATACTAAGGGATAAGTACTTCTACAACTACGTGTGCACTTGGTACCCACAAGCACCGAAATCCAGATATACGCTGAATAAACAGTGAGGTAAATGCAGACATGTTTTTTCTTGCTAAATTCTCACCATAAAAACATCAGCCAAATAAAAATTACACCCACTCTGGTCCGTTAACATGTTTTCAATACAGGAAAAAATATCCTGGGCAAAGTTGTTAATCAGTAGCTGAATATATATATATTTTGAAGATAAATACCTAATTGGGGAGAAGTCTGGTTTCAGAAGAACACACTCATGTGAGATTTGGGCTCTGTTTTACTCGTTTTTTGTATAAAAATTAAATCACAAATTTGCTTCGTAACGAAGTCAACCATTGAGTTGACTTGATTCTGTTTTGACATTAGTTCGACAAATCAAAGGCAGCGAATTCGGACAGGCGTTCTTGTCTGCGGTATACCATTATAGAGATAAAATAAAAGGTGAAGCTATGTCCGTGTAAAACCGTGGACGCGATGTAAGCATTTCCAGTTGGTGATGAAGTACATCCAGGGTAGAAAGTGCTGAAGCAAGCTGAAGTCCATCATATAGGTTTTCTTATGGCAAAATTCACTTCAGCTTAAGCGCAATGATAGCCCTGAGATTCTTTCTTACTTTCTTTAGGGAAAAGTTAATTTACATTTTTAATGAAAGCAGCCCAATCACCCCATTGAAACTGGTCATTTTTAGTTGCTTTCAGCTCGAGCTTTTGGGAAAGAGAAGAGAGGGGACCGAGTCAGTTTTACAGTCAACTTTTCAGGCGACTTCGTTAAATTTGTTTGAGCTTCACAAAATTTTTAGGTCACAGGGTAATTTACTGAGTTGTATGTTAGTGAAGTGTAAGTGAAGTGAATATCTCTCTCATCAATTCACAATTTTCCCATTACAGAAAAAGCTCTTTTTATATACTTTTTACATTTTAGCTAATGGTAGGAAAATCAAGAGATTTTATGTAGTATTCAGAAGATCAGTAGCCTCCTGATAAGTTAGAAGTGCAATCCTACTAGAGAGTTAGGGGTACCGGTAAGAACAAGTTGTCAGTACTGGATGATACTTACGGCTCTGAATGTGTTCCGGCCTTTAAGGTATAACAACAAAAATTTGTGTGCACTGTGCATAATCAACTGAGCTTTCTACAATAGCCAAAGCTGACATGAAATCTTAAAAAAAAAAAAACTTTAAATCCGAAGTCCCCACATACTTTCTAAAACAGGTAATTGGTTACGTGCGGTGCACCAAAATCTTTTACATCCTAGGTGAATGAACCCACGGTATCCGGAGTGATACTTGCAAGACAGCCCCAAATCCAATAAGAAGAACCTAATATTTATATGAATTTTATGTTAAAAGAATTAGCCAGAATACTTAGCCTGCACTCTCTACTAAAGGGAACAAGAGAAACTAAAATTCCCTCCATTTGCAGGAGCAATGGAAAAAAGATTTAAAGAACTTAAATCTAGACAGCAAATTTAGTTGGAAAAATTCACTACTGCCTACAGATTAATTTACAATAGATGTAATCGAAATCCTAAAATACATTGCACTGTTGCAATGTTAAATAATGAAATAGAATACTAAAATAGTAATTCAGGGCAAAAGTACATGAAAATATGTGTTAATTTAAATATTGATATCGAATATTCTTACATCTTCTTCAATTATTCCGCTCGTAAAGTATTTAACATTAGCGAACAAGTCGTCTTTGATTTTCACGGCGTCCATCTTCCTCCCGCTAAATTCCCGTGCAGTTAAAATCGACGAGAAGATCCTGACTTTTCAGAATAACCAAAAACTGTATATTTTTGTGTATTTATAATAGTATCACATTTCCAATCACTTGTTTTGAAAAATATGCTTCGTTTTCCACACTACCAACCAGTGCTAGATTAGATGACGCTCGCCATTTCCTCTACGGCAAACTGCACTACTAATTTCTTGCAGCGGTTACGCGCCTCTTTTGGCAAAATAGTTTTTTAATGTTTTATGGGACTATTTATTTATTTATTATGTGAATAACAATACCAGTGTATTTCATCGATATGATTTATTACTAATTGATTGCCACATTTTATTCCTTTGGCATATTCATACACCACTGATTTTAAGAACACTCCCTCAAAGGTCGGTGTTTTGACTTCGATCAGCTGGTTCAGTGTTGCTTGAAACTTCGTTTCGCAGAGAAAATTACAATTCCAAAGATAGTTAACGTGCTGTGTGGTTTTTGTATACGGAAATTATTCTAATAAGGATCATGTTTCCCGTCAAGATTTTCACTGTCGCAAGAAATGGTGAATTGCATTAAATATTTCATAAAATCTGAATAGGTTATGGTATCTTATGTCATCAAAATATCAATATTTTTCAGAATTTACTTATGATTTCCTCTTCAACGTGCATTATGTACAATTTATGCAATTGTAAATATAATTTATATTTTAGGTAACAGAGCTCTCTACCCTGCTCTGAGAACATTTGCCTCGGAGGAGTCGAAATCTCTGAAACTCGTCGAGCCGGAAAAGGGCTATGTGTATGTTAACAACGAGGAGCCCAGCATGGATTTTAAGGATATAACAGATCGTGCAGCAACGACAATGTTCTGGACAGAATTATTTCGTGGTTTTGCAGTAACTTTAGCACATATTTTCAAAGAGCCGGCCACAATAAACTATCCTTTTGAGAAAGGGCCATTGAGCCCCAGATTCCGTGGGGAGCATGCACTACGACGTTATCCAAGCGGTGAGGAACGTTGTATTGCCTGCAAACTATGTGAAGCAATTTGTCCAGCACAAGCAATTACAATTGAGGCTGAAGAACGTGCTGATGGAAGCAGAAGAACCACCCGATATGATATCGATATGACGAAATGTATTTATTGCGGATTTTGTCAGGTAATTGTGTGCATTACGTTATGCATCAGTAAAGTCGACATTTGTTTTTTTTTGGTAATATAGGAAGCATGTCCCGTCGATGCTATTGTTGAGGGGCCTAACTTTGAATTTTCAACAGAAACGCATGAAGAACTTTTATATAATAAAGAAAAGCTTCTCAACAACGGAGATAAATGGGAATCAGAAATAGCATCTAATTTACAAGCAGATCACTTGTACCGTTGAATTGGTACTCAAATATTATATGTGCTTATAGATGATTTAAAATAAAGTTCAAAGTGTTTGAATGTATTTTGAATTGGTCGCACATCTTCCAGAAAACCATGATATGATGATCCTAATTTAAAAAAAATATTGCATTGTACTTGTTGAGATATATTTTCTGTGCAGTCTATTGTAATTCTGCAAAAAACGATATACAAGTACAGAGATCGTTTATATTCTCCTGAGTCTACATGCAAGTCAATCAACAAAAAGAAAGACTCCACCGGCCAAGTGCAAGAATTCTTATGGAAAATTGGGAATTAATAGGACCAACCATGGGCCATTAGTCGATAAATCCCTTGAGGAAGATATGTCTCCTAGAGCATGGAAGGAATCACTAATAATTTCGATGCCCAAAATAAAAAGTGCAAGTGAACTTGGACAATAAATTAAAAAAGTAGAATTAAGACTTGGAAGTGGAAAGAAAGATCAGAATTCTTAACAAATTTTTGTGGGTGTCTCAACAAACAAGGCTATAATCATATTCACCAGCAGCAAAAGGTTCCCGAAAATTTGCGAAAATATCAAAAATGTAAATGTACTCCATTAGACATTTATTTTGGATGCAATCCATGAAAAGTTGTACATAAAAACATAAAACCTTACCATCCAGTAGTAGTATTGGCTAATCGTCGCATTCGCCTTGTATTTCTGTCTTGATCTCGAATTTTTTTCTCCATTTCAGCGTCGGTTAATGTTTCTAAAAATGGGGCCC